>PISX010028432.1:0-10912 GCA_004024625.1 Mellivora capensis | reverse complement strand
CACAGAGACTCAGCTCTGAGACCACCAAAGAGAACAGAAGCCAACTTCCTTCGGCCTTTGTGGCTGGGTTCCTCCTCCCCCACCTTTTACCTAGACGCCTTCCCCACGCCCCAGCTCTTCACTTAGAGGCCATCTTCTCATCTGGGGAAAGGCCATCCCTGACAGTCTGAAATGCCCTCACCCCCAGTCCTCCCCGGTGGGCTTTGCATCTGCAAAGCCCAGCTGGGCCTGGGAAGAAAAGCAAGGGGCTAGGGTCAGCGCTCCATCCCCCCCGCATTGGCCCAGTCTGTGGGGGGCAGCACACTCCAAAATGGATAAATGAGTGAGGGGGAAGCTCGGAGCAGGGATGTGAAGCCCCAGATCTCCAGGCCCCGTGAGCATGACAGGTGGAGCCAAGACTGGGACTTGAGACTCCCTTCCTTCCCCTCCTAGCAAATCCCCAAAGCCCCACCGTCCCGCCCCCTCCAGCCTTTCCCCACAGGGAGGTAGGCGGGTGTGCACCAGGACGACCCTCACCAGTAGATCACTCGAATCAGGATCTTCTTGTCCATCGGGAAGTTCTCGCTGGTGGGGGCTAACGGGCCGGGCCCCAGGATGGGCACCGGCACAGACTCGGGAGTGGAATCTGTCAACTTCGTGGCCAATGAGTCTGTCCTTGAGGTGGAGCCAAGGGTGAGCCTCAGTAAATCAGTGGCGGATGGAGTGTGGACAAGAAAGGACTCTCGGTTGAACCCGAATTCACTGGTGACGGATGGAAAGTGCTTCACACTAGGCGGCCGCGAAAGACCCTTGTCGGGCGACAAAGCGGGTTCTGAAGCGGCTTCTGCGGGCTGATCCAAAGGTAGGATGGAACCCGGGAAGGATTGCGACACTGGGACAGCGGCCGTGATCTCGACCCCGACCCGTGATGAAACTGGGGTTGGGGCAGGGGCCGGAGGCGGGGTCCAGATTGTAGTAGGTGTCTGCGCCGGAATAGGGGTCTGGACCCGAGTAGGCATCCGCGCCGGAGTTGGGGTCTGGATCTGGGTCGGGGTCCGGACGGGAGTGGGGTTCCAGACCCGGGTCGGAGTCTGGGCGGGAGTCGGGGTTTGGGCCAGGGTTGGCATCTGGACCGGAGTTGGGGGCCAGGCCGGGGTCTGGGGAGGAGTCGGGGTCCAGGCCGAAACCTGGGTCTGGGCGGGAGTCAGAGACCAAGCTGAGACCTGGGTCTGGGCAGGAGTCGAGGTCCAGGCCGAAACCTGGGTCTGGGCGGAAGCTGGGGTGTGGATGGGAGCCGGAGTCTGGGCCAGGGTTGGGACGGTAGTTGGGGTTTGGGGCGGGGCCTGGGCGGGAGTCGGGGTCCAGGCCGAGGCGGGGGTCTGGGCGGAAGCCAGGGACCAGGCCGAGGCCTGGGTCTGGACGGGAGTGGGGGGCCAACCCGAGGCCTGGGTCTGGACGGGAGTGGGGACCCAGGCTGAGGCCTGGGTCTGGGCAGGAGTCGGGGTCCAGGCCAAAGCTGGGGTCTGGGCAGTAGTGGGGATCCAGGCTGAGGCTGGGGCCTGGACAGGAGTCGGGGTCTGGGCTGGGGTCCGGGCGGGGGTCAGGGTCCACGCCGAGGCTGGGGTCTGGACGGGAGTCGGGGTCCGGGTCCGGGTCGGGGTTCGGATGGGAGTCGGGGTCCGGGCCCGGATCGGGTTTCGGACGGGAATCGGGGTCCGGGCCCGGATCGGATTTCGGACAGGAGTCGGGGTCCAGGCCCGGGCCGGGGTTCGGACGGGAGTCGGGGTCCAGGCCCGGGTCGGGGTTTGGACGGGAGTCGGGGTCCAGGCCCGGGTGGGGACCGGAGTCGGGGTCCGGGCGGGGGTCAGGATTTGGACAGGATTCGGTGTCCGGGCCGAAGTTGAGGCCCAGGCAGGAGTTGGGGTCCGGACCGGGATTGAGGTCCTGACTGGGGTCGAAGCCCGGGCCGAGGTCGAGACCCGGGCTGGGGAGGGGGTTGGGGCCCTTGCCTGGTTGTTCATGGTGGGGGCAGGGGGGCCCCTCCGGTAACAGGGAGTGGGGGAGGGGGGATTGGGCTCCTGCCCGGTCCTCCTTCCTTGGGCAGGGAAAGCCTCACCCACACCAGGATTCTAACATGGGAGATGACCACAAGAGGGCACTGTGACATCATGTTCCACCTGGTAAGAAGGTTCTATTGCTCTGGGCCAGGGACCAGGAGGGAGGGACCTCTGGATCTCACCTAAAAATTCCCATCCCTAAATGTCACCTCCAAGGTAGGGAACACAGACATTGCTCCAGCGTTCTCCTCACTGTCGCTAAACATTCATCCATTCAGTACCTTTTTTTTTTTTTTAAGATTTTATTTATTTATTTGACAGAGATTACAAGTAGGCAGAAAGGCAGGCAGAGAGAGAGAGAGAGAGAGAGAGAGGAGGAAGCAGGCTCCCTGTTGAGCAGGCTCCATCCCAGGACCCTGGGATCATGACCTGAGCCGAAGGCAGAGGCTTTAACCCACTGAGCCACCCAGGCGCCCCTCGGTACCTATTTCTTGAGCGCCTGCGGTGTGCACATTCCTATGCTGAGTGATTCCGAAGTCAGCCCTCATCAGGAAAGCCCTGGTCCAGGAATCAGGTTCCCTGTCCAATGGGGAAACATACCAAACAAGGACAGCCCAGGGTGGCTGGGGCTGGAGGGGTCAGAGATGGTGAAGGAGACCCAGAAATCTGCAGGATCCCCAAAGGTGCTAGAGCCAGCCTGGGGCAGAGCGGGCTCTCTGAATGGGGTAACTGGGTGATCTGGAGAAAAAGCACCATAGTAGCCAAAATAACTGAGTTGACAAGTATATAGTGCAAAGTGCCACCCCTACAAGCACAGTAAGTGACCCCGCCGGGATCCGCATGGAAACGGTCAGGCTGGGGCGTCCTGGCCCGTAACCACTCCTGGCTCATTCACTGCGGAATCCCAGGCTCCTAGAACAGGGCCTGCCTTGTTTGCAGGAAGTGCTTCCTAAATATTTGTCTTTTTATTTTGAAATAATGAGACACTCATAGGAAACGGAGTAAAACTCATAGATACTGAGCGCATCGTGTATCCTTTCCTCCCAGCTTTCCCCAGTGACAGCCTCAGCTGTGACCTAGCTTGTCGGCACCAGGACTCTGACGTTGGTCTGAGACCATTAGGTCAGGTACACACCTTATTTTGAATCATGAAAGGGTTGGGTTTGGGGGTTTGTTTTTTAAGATTTCTGAGAGAGCGAGCATGAGAAGGGGGGAGGGGGCAGACTCCCCACTGGGTGGGAAGCACAATATGGGGCTTGATTCCAGGACCCTGAGATCATGACCTGAGCCCAAGGGTGACACTTAACTGAGATGGATGCCAGGAGCCCCATGGGAGGGTTTGAAAGGGAGAAGAGTTAGAAGCATCTGGGCAGCTCTGTCAGTTGAATGGCCAACTCTTGATTTCAGCTTGGGTCATGACCTTAGAGTCCTGGGATGGAGCCCTAGATCAGGCTCCTCAGTGGGGAGTACCCTTAAGGATTCTCCCTCTGCCCCTCCCATCCACCCACTCATGTGCACTCTCGCTCTCAAATAAATCTTTAAAAAAGGAGGGGGGGGTAGAAAGTTATGACCTACTGTACTTTGCAAACACTGAGCCCTTCTTGTGTTAAACCTTTGGCCTGGGTCTCAAAAACTATGAAGATCATGAGAGACCAAGTTTTCTGTGTGATGCTAAGCAAGTTTCTACCTGTCTGGGCTTCAATTTGCCTTTCTGTGAAATGGGCTTTCCTCTTACAGCACCATATTGAGAATGAACACTCACTGAGCATCTGTTATCTGCCACCCTCTGATATTAAATGCTTTGTACGTTTTTAAAACATTTCTTGGGCACCCGGGAGGCTCAGTGGGTCCAGGTCAGGTCTCAGGTCATGGTCCCGGGGTCCTGGGATTGAGTCCTGCATCAGGCTCCCTGCTCAGTGGAAAGCCTGCTTCTCCCTCACCCACTCCCCATGCCTGTGTTCCTTTTCTCGCTGTCTTTGTCAAATAAATAAAATCTTTTTTTTTTAATTAATTAAATAAATAAATGAAACATCTCTCTGAGGCCCAATGTGGAGCCCAGTGCAGGGCTTGAACTCACCACCTAGAGACCAAGTTGGATGCTCAGCCGACTGACTCAACTGGGCGCCCCTGTGGCAGCTACTCTGAAGGCTATGTCTGTTCATCCCAGCCTCTCTGGTCACTCCCTGGCAGTTTCTGTCTCCTCCCACCCCTGCTGGTATACAGGTCTTGTTTTTGTTTCTTCACCTGGCTCCTATTTTTTTGCGGGCACCTGGACATTTCAGATAGCAGCTGTGGCAACTCTGGGTGCTGGTCCCCGCCCTGGGGTCTATTTCTGTTTAGTGACTGGCTAGATGATTTCTTCAGTCTATCCCTCTCCTTCCTCCAGCAAGCGCGGAGCCAGGGAAGGGAGCACAGGGCCTTAGATATGCCCCGTCATCCTGGGCTGGTGGCTTTGGGAAGCTTCTCTGGGTCTTTCCCTGACCGTGTGGGGCAGCTGGGCTCCACCAATCCGCCAGCTGCTTCCCCTATTGTTATTGTTTTCAACACTTCGGGAGGCATAAACTCTTTCAGATACTGATCCAATCAAATCAGGGATCCTTGGAAGGGTTGCTCCCCCAAGTTCCCCAAGTCGGTTTGAGATTCATTCTGACCCAAAGCGGGTTCTTGCCAGCTCTTTCCCTGGCTCTCTGGCAAACTAGCCAGGATCTATCATCTCCTTCCATAGGCATTACTTATACCATGACCCCCACCATTTGAGGCACCGTTAGCCTTGAACTTAACACTGTCATTCATCTATTCTTATCTGGATAAAATGACAAGGCAGAAAAACTCACCACAAAAAAAAAAAAAAAAAGCAGTACCAATGACTAGGGACCTAATCAATAGACTTTAGTAGTATGTCATAACTAGAGTTCAGAATGACGATTATTATCAAGGTGCTAGCTGGGCTTGAAAAAAGCATGGAATATACTAGAGAGTCCCTTTCTGCAGAAATAAAAACTAAAATCTAACCAAGTTGAAATTTAAAAAAAGCTATTAGTGAGCTGCAATAAAAAATGGAGGCTCTTACTGCTAGGATAAATGAAGCAGAAGAGAGAATTAGTGATACAGAAGACTGGGACGTCTGGGTGGCTCAGTTGGTTGAGCAGCTGCCTTCAGCTCAGGTCGTGATCCCGGCGTCCTGGGATGGAGTCCCGCATCGGGCTCCTTGTTCGGTGGGGAGCCTGCTTCTCCCTCTGCCTCTGCCTGCCACTCGGTCTGCCTGTGCTCACTCTCTCTGACAGATAAATAAATAAATAAAATTTAAAAAAAAAGTCATACAGAAGACTAAATGATGGAGAATAAAGAAGCAGAGAAAAAGAGAGATCAACTACTGGACCAAGAGGGGGAAATTCGAGAGAGAATTGACATAAGACAAAACAGTATTAGAATAATTGGGATTCCAGAAGAAAGAGGGGGCAGAAGGTATATTGGACCAAATTATAGCAGAAAATTTCCCTAATTTGGCAAAGGAAACAAGCATCAAAATCCAGGAGGCACAGAAAACCCTGCACAAAAATCTATAAAAATAGGTCCACACCCTGTGATCTAACAGTAAAATGTACAAGTCTCAGTGACAAAGAGAAAAATCCTGAAAGCAACTCAGGAGAAGAGGTCTATAACATACAATGATAGAAATATTACATTGGCAGCAGACCTATCCACAGAGATATGGCAGGACAGAAAGTTATGGCATGATATATTCAGAGCACTACATGAAAAAAATATGCAGCCAAGAATACTATATGGCTAGGCTGTCACTGAAAATTGAAGGAGAGATAAAAACTTCCAGGACAAACAAAAACTAAAAGGATTGGCAAACACCAAGCCAGCCCTACAGGAAATATTGAAAAGGGTCCTCTAAGCAAAGAGAGAGCCTATAAGTAACAGACCAGAAAGGAACAGAGACAATATACAGTAACAGTCACCTTACAGGCAATACAATGGCACTAAATTCATATCATTCAATAGCTACCCTGTGTGTAAATGGGCTAAATGCCCCAATCAAAAGACACAGGGTATCAGAATGGATTAAAAAAAAAAAAAAAAGACCCATTGATATGCTGTCTGCAAGAAACTCATTTTGGACCCAAAGTCACCTCCAGATTTAAAGTGAGGGAGTGGAAAACAATTTACCATGCTAATGGACATCAAAAGAAAGCTGGGGTAGCAATCCTTATATCAGATCAATTATATTTTTTAAAAAAGATTTTATTTATATGACAGAGATCACAAGTAGGTAGAGAGGCAGGCAGAGAGAGGGGGAAGTGGGCTCCTTGCCAAGCAGAGAGCCCGGTGCAGGGCTCAATCCCAGGACCCTGAGATCATGACCCAAGCTGAAGGCAGAGGCCCAACTCACTGAGCCACCCAGGCGCCCCCAGATAAATTAGATTTTAAGCTAAAGACTATAATAAGAGATTAGGAAGGACACTATATCATACTTAAAGGTCTGTCTAACAAGACCTAACAATTTTAAATATCTATGCCCCTAAGATGGGAGCAGTCAATTATATAAACCAATTAATAACAAAATCAAAGAAATACATTGACAATAATAGTAGGAAACTTTAAATCCCCCTCACTGAAATGGACAGATCATCTAAGCAAAAGATCAACAAGGAAATAAAGGCTTTAAATGACACACTGGACCAGATAGACATCACAGATCTATTCAGAATATTCCATCCCAAAGCAACAGAATACACATTCTTCTCTAGTGCACATGGAACATTCTCCAAAATAGATCACATCCTGGGTCACAAATCAGGTCTCAACCTGTACTAAAAGATTGGGATCACCCCCTGCATATTTTCAGACCACAATGCTTTGAAACTAGAACTCAATCACAAGAGGAAAGTTGGAAAGAACCCAAATACATGGAGGCTAAAGAGCATCCTACTAAAGAATGAATGGGTCAACCAGGAAATTAAAGAAAAATTGAAAAAACTCATGGAAACAAATGAAAATGAAAACACAACTGTTCAAAATCTTTGGGACACAGCAAAGGCAGTCCTGAGAGGAAAATATATAGTGATACAAGCCTTTTTCAAGAAACAATAAAGATCTCAAGTACACAACCTAACCCTATATGTAAAGGAGCTGGAGAAAGAACAGCAAAGAAAGCCTAAAACCAGCAGGAGAAGAGAAATAATAAAGATCAGAGCAGAAATCAATGAAATAGAAACCAAAAGACCAGTAGAACAAATCAATGAAACTAGGAGCTGGTTCTTTGAAAGAATTAATAAGATTGATAAACCCTGGCCAGACTTATCAAAAAGAAAACACAAAGGACTCAAATTAATAAAATCATGAATGAAAGAGGAGAGATCACAACTAACACCAAAGAAATACAAACAATTATAAGAACATATTATGAGCAACTATACGTCAGCAAATTTGACAATCTGGAAGAAATGGAGGCATTCCCAAAGATGTATAAACTACAACTGAACCAGGAAGAAACAGAAAACCTGAACAGACCCATAACTAGTAAGGAGATTGAAGCAGTTATCAAAAATCTCCCAAGAGCCCAGGGCCAGACGGCTTCCCAGGGGAATTCTACCAAACACTTAAAGAATTAGTACCTATTCTCCTGAAACTGTTAAAAAAAAAAAAAAAAGAAAAGAAAAGAAATGGAAGAAAAACTTCCAATCTCACTTTATGAGGCCAGCATTACCTTAATCCCAAAACCAAAGACCCCATCCAAAAGGAGAATTACAGACCAATATTTTTGATGAACACAGATGCAAAAATTCTCACCAAAATACTAGCCAGTAGGACCCAACAGTACATTCAAAGGATTATTCACCACAACCAAGTGGGAGTTATTCCTAGGCTGCAAGTTTGGTTCAACAGCTGCAAATCAATGTGATACAATATATTATTAAAAGAAAGAACAAGAACCATATGATACTCTCAATAGAGGTTGAAAAAGCATTTGACAAAGTACAGCAACCTTTATCAAAACTCTTCAAAGTGTAGGGATATCATCAAAGCCATCTATGAAAAGCCCACAACAAATATCATTCTCACTGGAGAAAAACTGAGAGCTTTTCCACTAAGATCAGGAACATGGCAGGGATGTCCACTATCACCACTGCTATTCAACATAGTACTGGAAGTCCTAGCCTCAGCAATCGGACAACAAAAAGAGATAAAAGGCAACTGAGTTAGCAAAGAAGAAGTCAAACTCTCACTCTTTGCAGATGATATGATACTTTATGTGGAAAACCAAAAGATTCCACCCCAAAACTGCTAGAACTTGTATAGGAATTCAGTAAAGTGTCAAGATATAAAATCAATGCACAGAAATCAGTTGCATTTCTATACACCAACAGCAAGACAGAAGAAAGAAAGAGTTGATCCCATTTACAATTGCACCCAAAACCATAAGATACCTGGGAATAAACCTAGCCAAACAGGCAAAGAATCTATACTCAAAAAACTATAAAGTACTCATGAAATAAATTTAGGAAGACACAAAGAAATGGAAAAATGTTCCATGCTCATGGATTGGAAGAACAAATATTGTGAAAATGTGCTACCTAAAGCAATCTACACATTTAATGCAATCCCTATCAAAATGCCATCAATCTTTTTCAAAGAAATGGGACAAATAATCCTAAAATTTATATGGAACCAGAAAAGACCCCAAATAGCTAGAGGAAGGTTGAAGAAGAAACCAAAGTTGGTGGCATCACAATTCCAGACTTCAAACTCTATTACAAAGCTGTCATCATCAAGACAGTATGGTACTGGCCCAAAAACAGACACATAGATCAATGGAACAGAATAGAGAGCCCAGAAATAGACCCTAAACTCTATGGTCAACTAATCTTTGACAAAGCAGGAAAGAATGTCCAAAGAAAAAAAGTCTCTTCAACAAATGGTGTTGGGAAAATTGGACAGCCACTTGCAGAAGAATGAAACCGGACCATTTCCTTACACTACAAAAGTAGACTCAAAATGGAAGGAAGACCTCAGTGTGAGACAGGATTCCATCAAAATCCTTGAGGAGAACACAGGCAGCAACCCCTTTGACCTCAGCCGCAGCAACTTCTTCATGCAAACACTGATAAAGGCAAGGGAAGCCAGGGCAAAAATGAACTATTGGGACTCCATCAAGATCAAAAGCTTTTTTAAAAGATTTTATTTATTTGACACACACAGAGAGAGAGAGATGATCACAAGTAGCCAGAGAGGCAGGCGGGGGGCAGGGGAAGCAGGCTCCCCGCTGAGCAGAGAGCCTGATGCAAGGCTCGATCCCAGGACCCTGAAATCATGACCTGAGTCAAAGGCAGAGACTTAACCCTCTGAGCCACCCAGGCGCCCCAAGATCAAAAGCTTTTGCAGAGCAAAGGAAACAGTCAACAAAACCAAAAGACAACTGACAGAATGGGAGAAGATATTCGCAAACGACATATCAAATAAAGGGCTAGTATCCAAAAATCTATAAAGAATTTATCAAACTCGGGGCGCCTGGGTGGCTCAGTGGGTTGAAGCCTCTGCCTTCGGCTTGGGTCGCGGTCCCGGGGTCCTGAGATCGAGCACCGATTCGGGCTCTCTGCTCACCGGGGAGCCTGCTTCCTCCTCTCTCTCTGCCAGCTTGTGATCTCTGTCTGTCAAATAAATAAAATCTTTTTTTAAAAAAAAAAGAACTTATCAAACTCAACACCCAAAGAACAAATAATCCAGTCAAGAAATGGGCAGAGGACATGAACAGACATTTCTGCAAAGAAGACATCCAGATGGCCAACAGACACATGAAAAAGTGCTCCACATCACTGGGCATCAGGGAAATACAAATCAAAACCACAGCGAGATACCACCCCACACCAGTCAGAATGGCTAAAATTAACAAGTTAGGAAACAACAGATGTTGCCGAGAATGCAGAGAAAGGGGAACCCTCCTACACTGTTGGTAGGAATGCAAGCTGGTGCAGCCACTCTGGAAAACAGCATGGAGGTTCCTCAAAAACTTGGAAATAGAGCTACCCCACGACCCAGCAATCGCACTACTGGGTATTTACTCTAAAGATACCAATGTAGGGATCCAAAGGGGCATGTGCACCCGAATATTTATAGCAGCAATGTCCACAACAGCCAAACTATGGAAAGAACCTAGATGTCCATCAACAGATGAATGGATAAAGAAGACGTGGTATGTGTGTGTGTGTGTGTGTGTGTGTGTGTGTGTGTGTGTGTGTATACATACATACAACGGAATACTATGCAGCCATCAAAAGAAACGAAGTCTTGCAACGATGTGGAGGGAGCTAGAAGGTATCATGCTAAGCGAAATAAGTCAGAGAAAGACAATTATCATATGATCTCTCTGATATGAGGAATTTGAGAGGCAGGGCCATGGGCTGTTGGGGGTAGGGAGTGTAAAATTGAAACAAGATAGGATTGTGTGGCAGCAAACATCATCCTCAATGGGAAGAAGCTCACAGCTTTCCCGTTGAGATCAGGAACATGACAAGGATGCCCACTCTCACCACTCTTTTCAACATAGTATTAGAAGTCCTAGCAACAGCAATCAGACAACAAAGAGAAATAAAAGGTATCCAAATTGGCAAGGAAGAAGTCAAACTCTCTCTCTTTGCAGATGACATGATACTTTATATAGAAAACCCAAAAAAGACTCCACCCCCAAACTACTAGAACTCATACAGCAATTCAGTAACGTGGCAGGATACAAAGTCAATGTACAGAAATCAGTGGCTTTCTTATACACTAACAATGAAAATACAGAAAGGGAAATTAGAGAATCGATTCCATTTACTATAGCACCAAGAACTATAAGATACCTGGGAATAAACCTAACCAAAGAGGTA
>PISX010028431.1:0-21620 GCA_004024625.1 Mellivora capensis | reverse complement strand
TTTATTTATATATATAATATTTATAATATCATATTATATTTATAATTTTATATTTATAATATTTATATATGATATAATATATAAATATATATTATATATTTATAATATTTATTATTAAATTTATAATATTATATTATATATAATATTATAATTATAATATATATAAAATATATAAATATATAATATATTTTATAAATATATATAAATTGTTATATATTTTTATATATATATAAATTATATATAAATAAAAAATATGTTATATATATACATATATATATAACATCTTCTTTATCCATTCATTGGTCAATAGACATTGGGCTCTTCCCAGTTTGGCTAGCATCGATAACACTGCTATAGACATCGGGGTGCATGTAACCCTTTGCATCAGTATTTTTGCATCCTTTGGATAAATACCTAGTAGTGCATTTACTGGATTGCAGGATAGTTCTATTTTTAACTTTTTGAGGAACCTCTATACTATATTCCAGGAAAATTTTTATTTATTTATTTATTTATTTATTTTTAAACTGTTCTTTTTTTAAAATTTTTTAAAAAATTCATTTATTTGTCAGAGAGAGAGGGAGAGAGAGCGAGCGAGCACAGGCAGACAGAGTGGCAGGCAGAGGCAGAGGGAGAAGCAGGCTCCCTGCCGAGCAAGGAGCCCGATGTGGGACTCCATCCCAGGACGCTGGGATCATGACCCGAGAGACAGAGTGGCAGGCAGAGGCAGAGGGAGAAGCAGGCTCCCTGCTGAGCAGAGAGCCCGATGCGGGACTCGATCCCAGGACGCTGGGATGGAGCCCGATGCGGGCCTCCATCCCAAGACGCTGGGATCATGACCTGAGCCGAAGGCAGCCGCTTAACGCTCTAAGCCACCCAGGCATCCCAAAATTTTTATTTTTAAGTAGAAAAACACAAGTGTAATTTCAGAAGTATTCCTAAAAAAAAGAGAGATTCTGGAAAGAAATAGTGGGCGATGCTTTTATTTTCTGCCATCTACTGATCTGCATTTTCTAATGTTTCTACAGTGAGCATATATCACTTCAAAAATAATAAAATGGTAGGCCACCTGGGTGGCTTGGTTGGTTAAACATCTGCCTTTGGCTCAGGTCATGATCTCAGGGTCCTGGGATGGAGCCCCACATTGCCATCGGGCTCCCTGCTCCCCAGGGAGTCTGCTTCTCACTCCTCCTCTACCCCTCTCCATGTTCATGCTCGCTCTCTCTCTGTCAAATAAATAAATAAAATCTTTAAAAAACATATATGGAAATGTTGCATTAATGTATGACCCCTGCGTAAGGAAAAGGAAAATAAAGAAATGTGTTTGGTGTAGTGCCCAGTGTGGTGACTTAAGTAAATTTAAGTGCCTTGTTTTCTAATGCTTCTGAGGGTAATGATCTCCATTCCAGAGTTGGCAAATGTAAACAACACAAGATACCCTGGAAATACACTGAAGCCTATTTTGATTCATTTGAATTTAGAATTGTGGTAATAAACCTATTTGGGTAAGTGTCAGATGATGGCTACTTCTATGAGTATTTGTGCTATGACTTCATTTGCTGTGGATTTAGAATGCACCCAAAAGGACAGCTGTGCAAGATGCTATTTTTGTCTGCCTCCAATTGCTCAGGGACTTGTTTATCCAAATTGCCGAAAACCACCCAGTCCCCAGTGAAAACCCACCAACATCAAATGCAATGCTTTTCAAAAGCAACCCATTCTGCCACATAGGCAGGAGAAAACATGTCATTTAAAAGAAAATGTCCTTTGTGGGGTGGACTTCACTAGAACGCCGGTCAAGCCATATGCTACTTCATTGCCAGCAGAACCCATTTCCATTCCTCTCGGACCTTGTCCCTGACGTCCTTTCCAGCCTCACACTCCCTTTTCCGACCACATGAGATCGCCCTTCCCCAGGGCCACCAAACCAGCTCAGCCAGAACACATCACGCAAACACTCCCAAGAGTTCACACACGAAACACCAAACATTAAAACCTCTGTTTTATTGTGGCTGACTTTTTGTTTTTCCCGAAAAAAAGAGGCAATGTGTTTTGCAAAAACAAACAAACAAACAAACAAACAAGCAACACCCCCTGAGGATGGAGGACAGTTTTATGCAATGGGAAAATAACGACACCAGAGGAAGAGAAGGTAGGCAGCCTCTGTATCAGGGAGTAAATGTTCGCAAATCTAAACTCTTGGCAGGGAGACAGTGAGAATTATTTTGTTTCTGATTTGGTAACTTGTGACCCATTTACAAAGGCAAGGAAGAGATTTTTTTAAAAATCCCACTTGAATAAGGGCCGTTTTTAGATTCTTTAATTCCTTTGTTCATTCAACACGTATTAATTGGTTTTAAGCTCTCTTCTGGGGCAGAGCTTTGAGCTAGAGGAAGTCCTAAAGTTAACTCAGACATGGTTCCTGCTTTCTAGAAGCCCACGGTAGAGTAGGGAAGAAAGAGACTATCTAAATTATATAATCTGAATGTGTTGTGATAAAGGTCATGAGTAGCGCTACAAGGCTACAGGTGCTGTCAGTATCCTTCCTCTCCACTAATCACCGTCATGAACAGTGTTTCTAGCATGACCATTCAGGGACTCAGAGATCCAGGCATACCCTGAGTCATCACACAGCATGACTCAGCCAGATACATTTCCTGGCTCCGGACTGAGTAGTGGCTCTTGCAGGAGGAGGAAAGAACAGTGGCAAGTTAAGTGTGAACAGCCCTATCTTTACAAGCCCCATCTTTACTGTCTGCAGTATGGGTGACAGCCACATGATGCAAAACTTCATGGCTTTGCCAAAAACAGCTCTGTTTTCTCTGATTTTCTCCATTCAGGCTTGCAACTTGTGAATGAAGACATTTAAGGGATACATCAGTCAGCTCTTGCTGCACTCGTGCTAGGTACAAAACAATCCTAAATCTCTCCATAGCTTATAATCAGAAACACTCATTGTCAAGCCCCTGGGTCTCTAAGTCAGCCGAGGTCTGGCTGAGCTAGGCTGGATTCCAGATTTCTGACCTTGTTGAGGTCTGCTTCACATTATGGGGCTCATGATCTCAGATCACAGAAACGCAAGAAGGCGAGCCAGATTATGCGATATGGCTCTTAAAGGACTTGCTCACACCTGGCATATTATCTCTTCCCCTCATCTCTCATTGGTGAGAGCAAGTGATACAGGACTGGCCCCACAACGCTAAGGCAGGGAAATAATCTCTGCCTATCGGAGCGGCAGGAACTGCCAAGTCACGAGAGTGTGGATATAATTTATGTAATTCAGAGAAAGCATAAGGAACTGAGAATAACAATCTAATCTATTACGAGAGAGAAACTAACAATGAGATACATAAGTAGGTGCAGTGGGGCTGTTGCCGGCCTTCGGGTACTGGAACATACGACTGATCCCTGTGCCCAGTGCTTCTGTGTGGTTAGAGCCGAAGTCACCATAAATGCCGGCTTTGAGGACTTTTGTTTCTGGCTTCCAATAAGCTTTGAGCCTGCTGCTTCACGAACAGTGAAGGAAACACACCACCCTTCTTTTTAGTGTCTTTGCCTGGTCCTTCCCCTCCTCCTGCCCCTCTTCCACAACTGTCAGGCTTCTCCAGCCCGCCGCGTTTATGGCTGCTCTCCCCTCCACTCAGTGATGCTCCCCTCCACTCTCGCCCACCAAGCCCTGCTCCATTGCTGTTAACGCACATCCACATTTCTGAATCTCGGTGATGAAGGAACATCTCAAGAACACCCCTGGGTTGTTTGGAAGTAGGTCCTGTCTTTGGAAACGGAGGTCCGGGTCTCCTCTGGAAATGCTTCCGTGAACCTGCCTCGGAAAGAAACTCACAGCCTCATAGAATGTGAGTGCTGGGACTTTAGAGGGCAGCTAGCCAACCCTGCTGTGCTAGAGATAAAGCAAATGAGGCCAGAGAGTCCATTTACTTTTTTTTTTCTTTTCTTTTCTTTTTCTTTTTTAAATGTTGATTGTGTTATGTTAGTCATCATAAAATATTTCATTTGTTTTTGATATAGTGTTCCATGATTCACTGTTCACATGATTCAGTGCTCCATGCAATACATGCCCTCCTTAATACCCACCACCAGGCTCACCCATTCCCCAACACCCCTCCCCTCTAAAGCCCTCAGTTGTTTCTCAGAGTCCATAGTCTCTCATCGTTTGTCTCCCCCTCTGATTTCCCCCAACTCACTTCTCCTCCCCATCTCCCAGTGTCCTCCCTGTTATTCCTTATGCTCCACAAGTGAAACCATATGATAATTGACTCTCTCTGCTAGACTTATTTCACTCAGCATAATCTCCTCCAGTCCCATTCATGTTGCTACAAAAGTTGGGTATTCATCCTTTCTGATGGAGGCATAATACTCCACAGTATATATGGATCATATCTTCCTTATCCATTCATCTGTTGAAGGCATGTTGGCTCTTTCCACACTTTGGCGACCGTGGCCATTTCTGTTCTGAACATTGGGGTGCATATGGCCCTTCTCTTCACTACATCTGTATCTTTTGGGTAAATACCCAGTAGTGCAATTGCAGGGTCATAGGGAAGCTCTATTTTTAATTTTGGCGGGGGTGGAGGAGGAGTCTCCACACTGCAGAGAGCCCATTTACTGAAAGAACTAAGACCAGGTTCTTGGACTTCTTATTCTCATCAAGGGGACCCAGAGTATCTCACGCTTGCATCCTTCCCTGAGGGAGTCAGTTGAATTCTTATTAAAATTATCATGAACATGTGTAGCAGGTACTAGATGAACTTCTATAAATACAAGGATTTGGGGGCCCTGGGCTCTTCCTGTTTATACACACTCATCGAGAACTCCCCAAACTAGCAAATTGGACTATTTGGCCTGGGAAAAGGAGATCTCAGCTAAAATGCAAAGATAACGATAACGATATAATCCTTAGTTTCGGCTCTTCTAAGGGGACCAGAGCTGCATTTTAGAGACAGCCCTCCTCACCGACCTTGGCACTCCCAGGGCAATCTCAGAGAAAACTAAGGGGATGGAAGGACCCTAAAGTAACTGAAAGTTTATCCCATATAAATCAGAAATTGCTGGGATGCCTGGGTGGCTCAGTTGGTTAAGCCGCTGCCTTCGGCTCAGGTCATGATCCCAGGGTCCTGGGATCGAGTCCCGCATCAGGCTCCTTGCTCGGCAGGAAGCCTGTTTCTCTGCCTGCCTCTCTGCCTGCTTGTGTATATTCTATCTCTGGCAAATAAATAAAATCTTAAAAAAAAATCAGAAATTGCTAAACTGACTGGTTGTATGTGTAAGTGACTCTATTTCCTTTTTCCATTACCAGAATTGAAATTCATAACTGATCCTATAATGGAAAAATAGAGTAAGTTACTATTTTCCAGGCCTGAGTTTGTGACTGTGCATTTTGAACCTACCGTCTTTTGGCAGGATAGTAGTACCAACTACTAGTACTGGCAATGAAAGTAGGAGTAACCCTCTTAGCTAATATGTATAGGAAAAGATCTACAACACTTTAAACAAGGAATACTTTCATTTTGATTATGTGCACTTGAATTTTTCACAATAAACACACGCTATTTTTGTAATAAGAAAAATAATATTTTAACTGAAAAAAAATCCCCTCCTACCCTCCGTTACTCATTTCTACCCAATACAGATCTTCTCCATTTTCACTTATTTTTGGCACAATCCACATACCTTGGCATTGGAATTGCTTCTCCTTACATCTTTCTTATTCAATTTTGCAATTCCCACCCCTTCCCCGAAACCTTTGTGCCTTTATATTTTCTAGTTTCATTGGTGTTGAGGATTTAGTTGGCCAAGACATCAGCTGAATCTGAGAAGTCAAATTAAATAGAAAAGCCAATAAAAGAAAAAGCATTGAGACCACTAATCTGATTTATCATTCTGAAGTGGGCTTCAGAACAGATACTATGCATTTACTAATTTTGTCTGCCCTACTTAAAAATTTCTTGAAGTGACTTAGAACTAAGTTATCAAGATATCATTTGAGCAAAACTGAAACAGCAGTGGAAGGAAACTGAGTTCCTTTTAACAGGTGTGGGAAGCCCCAGCTGAGTCTGTTCTGCCCTGCGCTGTGGGGGTGGGGAGGTGGAATGGCATTTAGCCCTGCAAGACTCAAGGGGAGACTTCTGGGAGGGCTCCCTGGTGGAGACCCGTCTCGAGCAAGGTCCTGAAAGAGAAGTTCAATTACCCAAGGAAAGAAATGTTCCTGGAAGGGGTAAAGGAACCTGGGCTAGGCAGAGTTATACCACCAAGTTCTACACTCAGTTCCAGGCTTCCTGGCAAACAAGGCAAAAAGGGGGGAAATGTGCTAATTATTTTTACTATTTGAGAAAAGGGAAATACCATTCCAGGAGCTAAATATGAAACTCTAGATTAGTGATTTTCAAACGTTAGCCCGTATAAAAATCCCCTCGAACACCATGAAACACGCAGAGTTCTGGATCCCAGCTCCAGAGATTCTGACTTGATAGTTCTGGGGTACAGTCCAGGACTCTGAAATAAACAAATCACCCCAATAATTCCAATGGAGTTTCCGCCCATTTAAAAAAATACCACCATCAAAGGGATTTTTAAAAAATCAACTTTTCATTCATTTGTTCATTCAAAAAACTATTAAGTGCTGTCCTCAATGTTGGGGGGTTAACAGGAGAAGGAGACAGAGTGGTGGTCTGCCCTCAGGGGCACTATGGGCCATTAAGAGGAGGGCCACAGTGTCTCCGGGCCAGCCAGCCTCTTCTCATGTGCTCCCCACGGGGCCCTCCCGACCAGACACCTGTGCCTCGTCCCACGTGCTCATTGCCACTTCTGCCCCTAACCACAATCTTTCTCAGTTTCATTTTTGGTGACGAGGCCATCTGCCTGGGCTCAGGAGACTCAGTCGTGGAGGAGGTGCCCACTGAGGCACCAGATGGAAGCTCCCAGGATTCTCCAAATGCTAGAGCAGCTTCTTGGAGTGACCAGCTGAAGAGTATGTCACCAGAGTCGGCAGCCTGGATGCAGGGACAGAGACCACTGAAGATCCTGACAAGTGCAGAGGGGCTGGTCAACCAGATGACCTAGATGGGTCCAGGCTCCCAGCTTCAAAGATAGTGTGCTATAGATTAAATATGTGTGCCCCCCCAAGTTTAGATTTTAGGGCCCTAGCCCCCAGTATGAAGGTATTCGGAGATGGGGACTTTGGGTGATGTTAGGGGTTGATGGGGTCTTTACAGTGAGGCCCTCACTGAGATTAGTGTTCTTATAAGATGAGGCACCAGAGAGCTTGCTCTCTGTCAATGTCATGTGAAGACACAGGGAGAAGACAGTGATCTCTAAACCAGGAAGTGATCTCTAAACCGGGCTTTCCTGAGAACACGACCATGTGAGCAACCTGATCTTGGACTTTCAGTTTCTAGAACTATGAGAAAATACAGTTGACCCTCAACAACATGGCTTTGAACTTCATGGGTTCACTTATACACAGATTTTCTTTGATAAACTACTCTCAATGTATTCTCTCTTCCTTACGATTTTTTGGGAACTTCCTTATGAATTTCTTTTTTTCCTTGATTCATTTTTTAAAAAATTGTTATGTAAATTCAATTTAGTTAACATATAGTGTATTATTAGTTTCAGGGGTAGAATTCAGTGATTCATCAGTTGTACACAACATCCAGTGTTCATTACATCAACTGCCCTCCTTAATGCCATCACCCTGTTACCCCATCCCCTGCCAGCACCTCCCTTCCAGCAACCTTGTTTGTTTCCTAGAGTTAAGAGTCTCTATGGTTTGCCTCCCTCTCTGTTTTTGTCTTATTTTATTTTTCCTTCCCTTCTCCTATGCTCATCTATTTGGTTTCTTTCTTTCTTTCTTTTTTATAATTTTATTTATTTATTTGAGAGAGAGAGAGAGGGAGATGGAGAGAGAGATAGAGAACATGAGCAGGGGTGAGGGGCAGAGAGAGAGGAAAATGCAGGCTCTCTGCTGAGAAGGGAGCCCAACATAGGTCTCGGTCCCAGGACCCTAGGATCATGAACTGAGCCAAAAGCAGACGATTAACCAACAGCTCTCCAAGCAACCTCATCTGTTTTGTTTCTTAAATTCCACATATGAATGAAGTCATATGGTAATTGTCTTTCTCTGACTGACTTATTTTGCTTGGCATAATATACTCTAGTTCCATCCATGTTGTTGCAGATGGCAAGATTTCATTCTTTTTGATGGCTGAGTAATATTCCATTGCATCTATGTACCACATCTTTTTTTTCTTTCTTTTTTTTTTTTGTATTTTTAAAAGGTAGTTTATTTTTTTTGTGATTTTTTTTATTTTTATTTTTTATAAACATATTTTTATCCCCAGGGTGTACCACATCTTCTTTATCCATTCATCTGTTGATGGACATCTGGGCTCTTTCCATAGTTTGGCTATTGTGGACATTCCTGCTATAAGCATTGGGGTGCATGTGCCCCTTCAGATCACTGTGTTTATATTGTTTGGATAAATACCTAGTAGTGTATTTGCTGGGTCATAGGGAAGTTCTATTTTTTTTTTTTTTTAAAGATTTTATTTATTTATTTGAGAGAGAGGCAGTGAGAGAGCATGAGCGAGGAGGTCAGAGGGAGAAGCAGACTCCCCGTGGAGCTGGGAGCCTGATGCGGGACTCGATCCCGGGTCTCCGGGATCATGACCTGAGCCGAAGGCAGTCGTCCAACCAACTGAGCCACCCAGGCGTCCCGGGAAGTTCTATTTTTAACTTTTTAAGTAACGTCCACACTGTTTTCCAGAGTGGCTGCACCAGTTTCTATTCCTACCAACAGTATAAGGGGTTCCCCTTTCTCCACATCCTCACCAACATCTGTCTTTTTCTGACTTGTTAATTTTAGCCATTCTGACTGGTGTGTGGTGGTATCTCATTGGTTTTGATTTGTATTTCCCTGATGCTGAGGGATGTTGAGCATTTTTTCATGTATCTGCTGGCCATTTGTATGTCTTCTTTGGAAAAATGTCTGTTCATGTCTTCTGTCCATTTCTTGATGGGTTTTTTTGTTTGTTTGTTTGTTTTTGAGTTTGGTAAATCCTTAATAGATTTTGGGTACTAGCCCTTTATCTGAGATGTCATTTGTAAATATCTTCTCCCATTCTGTTGGTTGCCTTTTAGTTTTGTTGATTGTTTCCTTTGTTGTGCAAAAGCTTTTTACCCTGATGAAGTCACAATAGTTCATTTTTGCTTTTGTTTCCCTTACCTTTGGAGACATGTCTAGCAAAAAGTTGCTCCAGCCAAGGTCAAAGAAGTTGCTGTCTGTGTTCTCCACTAGGATTTGGATAGATTCCTGTCTCACATTGAGGTCTGTCATCCATTTTTAGTCTATTTTTGTGTGTGGTATAAGGAAATGGTCCAATTTCATTCTTCTGCATGTGGCTGTCCAATTTTCCCAGCACCATTTGTTGAAGAGACTGTCTTTTTTCTATTGAATATTCTTTACTGCTTTGTTGAAGATTAGTTGACCATAGAGTTGAGGGTCCATTTCTGGATTCTGTATTCTGTTCCATTGACCTATGTCTGTTTTTGTGCCAGTACCATACTGTCTCGATGATCACACTTTGTAACAGAGCCTGAAGTCTGGAATTGTGATGCCTCTGGGTTTGGTTTTCCTTTTCAACATTCCTTTGGCTATTTGGGGTCTTTTCTGATTCCGTACTTCCTTGCGATTTTTTAAAAAGATTTTAGTCATTTATTTGACACAGAGAGAGAGAGAGAGAGAGATCACAAGTAGGTGGAGAGGCAGGCAGAGAGAGAGGGGGAAACAGGCTCCCCGCTGAGTAGAGAGCCCAATACAGGGCTCCATCCCAGGACCCTGAGATCATGACCTGAGCCGAAGACAGAGGTTTAAACCACTGAGCCACCCAGGCACCGCACTTTGCGATTTTCTTAACAACATTTTCTTTTCTCTTAGCTTACTTTTATGTAAGAATGTGGTATATAGGGGCACCTGGGCGGCTCAGTTGGTTAATCGAGACTGCCTTTGGTTCAGGTCATGATCCTGGAGTCCCGGGGTTGAGTCCCCCATTGGGCTCTCTGTTCGGGAGGGAGTCTGCTTCTCCCTCTGACCTTCCCCCTCTTATGCTCTCTCTTTCTCACAAATAAGTAAATAAAATCTTAAAAAAAAAAAAAAGAATGTGGTCTATAATACATATATAAAATTGACGTTAACCGACTACTTGTATTATCCATAAGGCTTCCGGTCAACAGTATCCATAAGGCTTCTGTTAGTAGTTAAACTGTGCGGGAGTCAAAAGTTACACATGTGTGCGGGGTTGGTGCCCCTAAGCCCTGTGTCATTCAGAGGTCAAGTGTAAAAGTCTATGGTATTTTGTATGGCAGCCCAAGCTGACCAAAACATGGTGGAATTGCCGTCAGCCCTTCTCCTGGCTGTAGTCTTTCTGCACGCTCTGGGCTTCAGTTTAATCCTTCGGCCCTTGCTCTGCCCTGCCCGTTTATCTGCATGGGCGCTCCTTTTCCAGCCGGGGACCTTAGCCTGCTCCCTACACCCTCTCAATCAGCTTCAGAGTGATTATACGCCCACGTGCTCTTCCTATTACCATGTCTGAGGACCTTCTGACCGAGTAAACACTGCAGACCATTAGCTGCCGCCATCTAGCATTTAGACAGAGAAAGAAGTCCCAGAAAGTGTGTGCGTGTGTCTCAGTGTGGGTGGAGGTTTTGTGTGAGTATGCAAAATGTGGGTGTGTGTTGAGAGACAATATAGAAATGGACAAAGGCCAAACCATAAATGTAATAATAATACTGTAACCCACGGTCCGCAGCAAACGACTCAGGAAGCCCATCTGCTATAAAGCAAACATGTCCAAGTCGGACCCTATCTCTAGCAACGGGCCCCGGAAGTCAAAGAGTAATCCCAAATCCCTGTCACAATGGCCTTTATTTTTATTCCCTCTTCCAAGTTGGGAGAAGCCAAATATGCACCCCTAGCCAGTCACCACAACCAAAAATTAGAACTTGCTTCTAGTTCCTCATGCCAACAGCCTCTGCTCTCGGGGCATACGTGAAACCTTCTCCTTTTCCCACTATCAAGTTTTCCCACTCCTGTGTCTGCCTTTGCATCTCAGCCACAGTGCAAGCCATGGTGGCTGACTCTATTGTTCTAGCAAGCTGGGAATCAAAGGTCTTTGCTTGTTCTTGTTTGGATGATCTTCATGTATTTCCACAGTGTGCAGGAGCGTGTAGAAGCACATGTGTATGAATATGTGAGTGTGAGAGGGAGCTGTTTGTGTGTGTGTGTGTGTGTGTGAGTCTGTGTGGGGGAGAATGGCAAGGGTGTGGGGTAAGGAGAATGGTGGAACGGGATGCCGCACTCACCATGAGATCTCCTTGCTTCTGGGTTTGTTCCCTTTGCCCCTCCTCTTGTAGGGCTGATGGAGAGGGAAGGTTGGGCGGGGAAGAAGCAGGAGGGAAGGGAGTTGGATTTGGATGAGAGTCGCTTCCGTGATACAGGCGGTTGATGATAAAAGCCAGACTTTTATGGAGTGGAGTAATAGAGTCCCTAGAACATCAAACCAGTCGCCCTACCATCCCCCCCACCACCCTCTAGAGCACAACACCTCAGAGCATTTCCCAGCCCACCGTACTTCAGGATCTCCGTTTCTCCTTTCATTGTTGAAAGCCAATGGCGGATTCCAGGACAAGGTTCCCACTCCCTTCCCCATCTCTGTGCCTGCCATTCCCGCTGGAGCCTCCCTGGTGTCTTATGGTTGTGACTGAGTCCCTTACTTCAAGTTAGTTACGAGCGTATCCGGATTTAATCTGAGGCCAGGCAGCCACTTGCCAAAATTAATGGTTGGTAAAATTAGAACAAACAGAGGTAAATAGCCTTTACCTAGCACACCATCTCCCTGTGATTTTAACAGCAGCAAAGAGATCACTGTGGTTTTACAATTTTCTGATCAATGATGGTAATTTTCCTCCCCTTAAAATGCGGTTAATCAACTAAGGGTCTTAGAGAGCACAGGGGTCAAAAGAAAATTGCACGTTTGTGCAGCCTTTCTGCAGGACCTCCATATATTTTGCACATCACACTAACTGCTGGGGGGTTGTGCCGCCCAGGAGCTGCGCCCTGCGCACTCAGATAAATGGTGCAGAGCTTCCCGACTCTGCCTCGGGAAAGAGTCTGGGGTCCTGTCACAGAAAACCTGATTCCTCAAAGCCCCCTGGCGAGCTTCCCTTTTAAAAATGGAAGAAACCAGGGCTGACACCCCGCCGCGCCAGTGAGCGCCTGGAGCCTGGCATTCCTAGTCCTAATAAGATGCAAGTGGCCTAATGGAGGGAACTCCCAATGCTGGGCATCCTCTCCTGCACGTGGGGGTCACAGCGGCGGGGGATGTGCATGCTAGGACGGGGAAAAACTGCCAGCCGGACTCAGCACCAGCTCCGCCCAAACCAGTGGTCTGCTCACTTGCTGGACAAGTCTTCTCTCCCTGTTGTTTTCCAGTCCATCCACCAGTGTTGAACTTGTCTATTTCCTCCAGCTGTGTGCTCTGCATTGTCACCTAAGCTGCAAAGCGATTGTATCTGTTGACTTAAGCCACTTGAAAACGGTGAGATGCATACTGTAGGTCCAGGAACCAACTGGGCATTTCATGAATCACCAACCCATTTCTTGTGAATACAAATGGAGATTAACAGTGACTAATGTCACTGAAAAGCAATAATGCACTAACCCCAAAACAGCTGTGTCAGGGGCAGAGGAATTCTGGTTGCTCCCAGTGTTCACACCAAGCAGAGCACCAGGGATGAACTGACTAGAAGGGGGTGACTCATGGTACCTGCCGGCAGGGGCTTAGAGACCGGGTGGGTGTCTGGTCTCTCTCTCTCTCTCTCTCTCTCTCTCTGTCTGTCTTTCTTGGCACTACCACAAACATGATTATGAGGTTTCCTTCTGTCCTGCCTGGGCCCTAAACCTAAACCAAAGGAAGGACTTCAGTTAGAACCAAACACCTTAACACACTCTAATCTCCCTTGCTTGCGGGTCTAAGCATTGCATTGTTTCCCCTGGGCAGAACTGCCACCCCCATTCTAATCCAATTCAGTCCTATTTTGTTTGCTAACCACCTCTGAGAATGTTATTGTTATGTAAGAAGGAAGAAAAGCGAAATGCAGATTTTTTTTACTCCCTGAGAAGAGATTCTGCTTCAGAAATGGGCCCTTTAAAAGATCATTGCTCTTTACCATAGAGCCAGCCATCAAGTCCTGTGGCAGTTTCCCAAAGGATCTGAACACTTATGTCTGCACAAATGTGTGCATCCAGATGTTGCTGGCAGCTTTATTTGTAAGTGCTGGAACTTGGAAGCAGCCAAGATGTCCTCCAGTAGGCGAAGGAATTGGTTAAGTGTGGTACATTCAGACAATGGACTGTTACTCAGCGCCAAAAAGAAATGAGCTGTCATGTCACGAAAAGACATGGAGGAAACTTAAATGCACATTACTAAGTGAAGGAAACCAATCTGAAAAACTACATTACGTGCCACATAATTCCAACTATACGCCGTTTGGGGAAAAGGCAAAACTCTGGAGGTAGTAAAAAGATCAGTGGGTGCCTGGAGTTAGGGTGGAAGTTGGGATGAATGAATGGGTGGAGCATGGAAGATATCTAGGGCAGAGAAACCATCCCGGAGGATCATATCATGGTGGATTTGTGTCATTTTGCATTTGCCAAGCCTACAGAATGTGCCACACATGAGAGAACCCTAAGGTCAGCTATGAATTTGGGATGATTACCATGCATCAGCATGCATTTCTCCATTGTAACAATTTGTACCAGTTTGGGAGGATGTCCAGAATGGGAGGCTGTGCGTGTGGGGGGGGTAAGGAGTGTATGGGACATCTCTGTACCTTCCTCTGAATTATGCTAGGAACCTAAAACTGCTCTGAAAACACATGAGCTTTATTAAAAAAAAATAATAGAAATCATTTCTCTCGGGGAATGCAGAGTACATTCGGGCACATGCATAGCATTGTCCTTTATCTCCCTATGAGGGAGGTGGCATTCAGGGCCCAGCGATGGTGATGTGTCTGGCTGGAGAGAAGTGTCCCAGCCATTTTCTGATGGTACAGGTACCCCTGCCCGCTAGGCCCAAGCTGTCCAACACAGCAGCTGCTAGCCACATGGAGTTCTTTTAATTTAAATGAATAAAAATGAAACTACAAATTCATTGTGCACTGGTCTCATCTGAAGGGCCCTATAGCCTACGTGGCTAATGGCTACTGTATTGGGCAGATTTGGGACCTTTCCATCATCTCAGAAAGTTCTACTGGATAGCGCTGCTCTAGACTCTGGGCTGCCCCAGAGGCTCACCAGGGGTGCAGTAAAATCACCAATGGAGAATGCTTGTGGTCCAGGATCCTCAGGCCCAGATCTCAAAGGACAGCTGAGCTCTAGACCCCTTTTCTAAGAGCCAGTTTCAAAAGATGGGGGCCCACGGCAGGGCCGGGACTGAAAAGGGCTGGAGACCTTGCAGGGCAACTTCTCTTTTGCAATCCTTGCTGGTCTGACAGGCTCCTACAGAATTACATCACTTCCTAAAAAACAGGCAAACACCTCTCCTTCAAGTTAGCACCGACCCAAACAAGCAGGAAACAGGAAATGTTCAGGTTTCAGGGAGGCTGAAGCCCAGCGCAGCATCATGACGGGGCTGCGAGCGGACAGGAAGGCTCCCAGGGCTGTCCTCGCCTTTGCCCTGGCGATCGCGCTCCTTCCCACCGGCCAGGCTCCGGGTAAGCTACGTCCCGCTTTCCACCCCCCGGGAAGGAGGAGAGCCAGGCTCGGTCAGTGCCCGAGGCTACAGAACTCTGCCGGGGAGGGGAACACCCAGAAAACCAAGTCCTTTTTATGAAAGAAGGAGATGAAATTAGAATTGTAGTTTGGGGGGCGGGGGTGTGGAGTCTGGCGTGGGGGGGAGGGCTGCTGGCCTCCCCCACCCCTCCGCAGCCGGCCAATCCTCCTCCGGCTCCCTCACTCCATCTAACTTTCCTGCAATTTTTGTCCTCTACCAAGTGCGGGGTCCCTGTAATTTCCCGGCTTGGACGGGCATCTTAAAGAAACCATAAACTTTTTTGGTAGTTGGTGTAAAAGAATGTTTCAATCAGAAGTCGTGAATTTCCTTTTAATAATGTGGGCTGGGAAATCTGCTAGCAGCAAAATCTCCCCGAAAAACTGAGGTATGGAAATGTACTACTGGAATGTATACTAAAGAAAACCAGTCAGTTAAAAAAAAAAAAGTAAACAGGAAATTATCGGAGTAGTTACCAGGCATCCATTCTAACTTTTCAAGAGAAGTCTTTCATCTGTTTTTCTTTGATCTTGTTACTTTGGGGGATATTTTCTTTGCATGCGTTTTTAACTAATGAACCTTTATTTTAGAAAGTAATGTGATTGTAGCAAATCAAAGGTATTGGAAAGACAAAATATTAAATCTCATTATTTTGAGCTAAGAGCGGCAATTGATTTATACCCTTGACAGTTGCTACAATGAACACAGTCTCCCTCGATTGTCTCATATAGTTTTGTTGACTTGCCCTTGGGTAAATAAACTCAATGCCCATGATTTCTGTCAACAGATACTACCTGTTTCTAGTAGTGCAGGTCACTATTTCAAGTAAAAGGAAAGTTCTCACGCTAGGGTTCTTCGAATAGGATGGGGGTTGGGGGGCGGGCACCAGGCACTGACTAGCCTGTGGCAATTTCCTGGAGATGCACAATTAACAGCCAAACACACCGCCTGCCCCACCAATTTCTCCTGCCCTGGGTGCTCTCCATGTGGTCTTGCCAGGCATCTGGGGTGGAAAATGAAAAGTGAAAGGCAAACCATTCCCACTGGAAAGGTGTCTGGTTGAAATGGGAAGTGGTGTTTCAGATGAGACCTGGGGGACAGTGTGTTGTCTTAGGCACAGTCTGGGGGCTGGGAGCGAGCATGAAGATGGCGAAGCTCCAGCCGCATGGGTGACACAGGGAAAGACGCCGAAGCAGGGGACGGTCAGATGTCCAAGTGCCGCGGCTGCTCAGCTCTTCTGACTGGGACCCGGGTCCCCACTGTGCCCCACTGGAGATCCCTCCCCGCCAGACTCCTTTCCCTGCGGGGTGTCGCACAGCAGCCCCGGGGGCAGAGCTCGGCCTTCCCACTTCCAAGTCTTGTGAGTCTCAACGCTACCGCAGGTGCCTCAAACACGCCCTGAGAGTAATACTTAAGGCTGCCTGAGTATTTTCTGGAGCTTCTGAGTATCTTTTTGACATTTCTGAGTTGAAGCATAAGGCATCTAGGAGCTGCAAAAGGGTCATGTGAAGACTCAGTACAAGTTTTCTTTCTAATGCTGGGCTCTGATCAGTGGCTCTTCCACAATAAAGACCTTTGGTTGCTCCTCATTTATGCCACTTGGACCCTCATTTCAACCTTCTTCCCAGGTGTCTCCTCCCGTGTGTCCTCCCATGGCCCAGTCATACCGAACCGAGCGTGCACTCCAGGTCTCTGCGGCTCTTGCCAAGAATGAATGACAAGTTCTCCTTTTTCTACTTAGTGAACTCCTATATAACCGTAAAGACCCGGACTGGAAGTTGCCTCCTCCTCGATGTCTCCTTTGACTGCGCCTTGCCTGTAGCTTTATCTGTGTCATGCCCGCTTAAAACTCAACTTCAGTACACACAGCTGATCGCATAGAATCCTGAGTGTGTGTATGTCGTATCTCCCATAACTGCTGTGAGAGCCACCAGAGAAAATGCTCGGTAGCTTATCTTTGACTTCCCAAATCCTTGTTGGGATCCACATAAATAAAGAACTCCATAATTGTTGACAAATGCTACAATCATTCCAGAATGGATTTGAGGTTGAGCACTGAAAGCTGATGAGCTCCTGAAAACGGGTGGTGCGAGAATGTCAGGGAAGTCAAAGGGGAAAAACCTGCATTTCAGCCGAGCGCAGGGTTTACCTAGATAATCCAACATGCTTATTGGGCCCTGTCTGGATTTCCAATGTCAGAAAATGCAAAAAAGTCCACTCACAAAAAGCTATATAATCAAAGCCAAGGAGAAGTCTTTTATAAATTAAGGACTGATTATCTATTTTTTAATTAATCAATGTATATCCTTTTGAGCTAATGGTGCCTAAGACGTGAGGATGTGAGTTAGTAAATGGGTGTCACACTTGTATTTCCTTGAATTCTTCAGGAAGTATCTTGGAAATGTTTGGCAGTAGAATCCAGTCTACTGAGCAGCCTGACACCCCCTCCTTGCAAGCATATTTCAGGATACGGCTCAAGTCAAGCCAACCACAAACAGGCCACATAATCTATTATCAGCAGTCCCAGGCTCTGCAGGGGTACCTCGGAGTCAGTGTCCTTTCTCTCTACGGAGAGCCTGCTGCAGTCTTGATTACTGTCCCAAGTGAAATAATCTACTTAGAAGTCACCGGGAGTGAAATGAGAAAACAGCTTTTCTGGGATTTTGACCAAACAGATGAGCATAGTTAAAGAAAAGCTGCGGGTTCAGGTACCTTGGCCAGCACGGACGCTAAGAAAATTCAGACTCTGTGTCAAGGCGACATTCTGTCCAGGGGGTGAGGGAGTCATTTTCACCTGGCTTCTTTCCCTGTGTCCTGTCATTGTAAGCTTAACACTATCAGAGAGCTAAAAGCAACCTCCCAAGACACCGAAAGCATGGGATTTATTAGCTGCAATGGGCAGGATGGTCTGTAAAAGGAGAGCTGAGGGCACCGGGCAGAAACAAGGAGGCTGTGTTTTGCTGGGTCTGGGTTAAACAGCGGGTTTGACGG
Source organism: Mellivora capensis (assembly GCA_004024625.1). NCBI lineage: Eukaryota > Metazoa > Chordata > Mammalia > Carnivora > Mustelidae > Mellivora > Mellivora capensis. The sequence goes on along the minus strand of PISX010028431.1, from coordinate 3,786 downwards.
GAAAGACTCAGAGATTTTCTGCACCGTTTCAGGAGAGTAAGAGCCATGTAATTAGTAGATAAACTTTGAGAAGAAAAGAAGGAATTAAAGATAATACTGTTTATGTAAATGGAACTGCGATTTCTGACACTGACTTCGTTTCAGTGAATGTGACTGGCATCTGCTATTGGCTGGGACAATTCCAATTTCAAGTAGCAATAATGATGAGAGCAAACGCATACAGTCCTCATTGCATGCCAGGTGCCCTTCTAAGTAATTTACATATACTCACTCATTTAATTCTCCTAATGACCTTATATAGTGAGTACTAGTATCCCTGCTTTACATATGAGAAAATGGAAGCACAGAGAGGTTAAGTGACTTGACTTGAGTTGCACAGCTAAATAGTGGATCTAAGTAAGATTCAGTTTCAGGAATCCATGCTCTAACATATACTATAATGCCTCTGGGTTTTTAGGCTCTGCCAGTATATGTGTCTAGTTCCAGGTTTAGAAAAATATGTCTCTGGTACCCTTCCAACTGTAAATGTTTTACATACATCTTAGACCCCCCCCCCCCAACTGGGGTCTAAGGCTATTGTATATTAATAAAGGAGCTGTATTTGTTTGGTTGGGTCAGAGATCTGCCTACAGGAAAAGGGATGGAGCAAATTGGTTTAACTTTGGCCTGTAGAGGAGGAAGGGAAGGGCTGCAAGTTGCAGCAGGAGGAACAGAGCATCTGGGGATTAGCAAAGTTAAGACCAGAAGCAGGAAAAGTGGAATGACAAAGTCACGGGTAAGAGGCTTTAGGGTGTGGGAAGCAGGGAGAGCCCGGCAGCTAGCTGCCCTGGGAGATCCCTGCTGAGATCTGACCTGGAGGACCAAACAGCCTTCAGGCACCAAAGAAAACAGGTGGAAAGGAATCTCCTGGGGTTTAAAGTCCCTCTGTGTCCTTTTTTTTTAAAGAGATTTTATTTATTTATTTGACAGACAGAGTTCACAAGCAGGCAGACAGAGAGGAGGAAGCAGGATCCCCGCTGAGCAGAGAGCCCAATGCAGGACTCGATCCCAGGATCCTGGGATCACAACCTGAGCCGAAGGCAAAGGCTTTAACCCACTGAGCCACCCAGGCACCCCTCTGTGTCTTTAAAAGCCTGATTTAAGGATCCAGAAGAGGGCTGGATCTTGGCTGGGTTGGGCCCGATTCTGCAAAGAAACAGTACGACCTACAGTCTGCCCACCTGTGTTGAATTTGCACCACCCTCAAATGTTCACAAAGATGTGGAGAAAAAGGAACTTTGTAGTGAGGGTGGGAGGGTTCCTGCAATCCCCTAGCCTATCCTGCTGCTTAGCCTGTGCGTTGGGCTTTTCATTTCAGTTCTATTTTTCACTCTAGACAAATTTTTTCATTTCCAGAAAAAAAAGTATGCTGTGTCTTGCTTTTATTTTTTCTTGTTAATTATTCCTTCTCTCGGGTCTTTTTTTTTTTAAATATAGTCTTTTGTGCTAACTTTTATCTGCAGTTTATGTAGACCTAATCTTGCCGCTCCTTGCATCTGTCGATTCCCATTCATGATAGATATCATGCAGGGGAAGTGCGCCTGGGTGGCTCAGTCAGTTAAGCGTCTGCCTTCTGCTCAGGTCATGATCCCAGGGTCCTGGGATTGAGCTCTGCATCAGGCTCCCTGCTCAGAGGAGAGTCTGTTTCTCTTCCTCTGACTGTGGCTCTGCCTACTTGTGCTCTCTCTCTCTCTCTCTCTGTGTCAAATAAATAAATAAAATCTTAAAAAAAAAAAAGAAAAGAAAAGAAATCGTGGGGGCACTGAGGACTTGCTGTGGCACACAGAGGATGACTTCACCCCATTTGACAGAAACCCAGATTTCTGATTCCAGCACCAAGTTACTGTAAATACTTTCCCAATACAACCTAATCCTGTCGCCACGGAACTGTGTTTGGAAGATATGGAGGCAGGGATGAGCTGGGCTGAAGCTTGGACCTCAGGCTTCAAGCCTGGCTTTAGGTTGGAGAGGGGACAAGCTGAGCAGTCCTCAGGCACCAGACTCCCAAGAGCTGTATGAGAGGGTGCCAAAACCTCATGAAATGTACGAGCCAACAAAGCAGAGTCTTCTGTGGGGGCAGGTCAATCCCAGAAATGGGCAGACAAGGATGCCAAAGTCATTGCCAAGGAGAAAGAAGTAGACAGAATCAAACTGAACAACAGAAGTGGGGCCAGGGTCCACAGTGTCAGGATGATGGTGAGATCAGCCTTGGGGTGGCACACTTGACTCTGACTCTGAACTTCACCGAAATCATTGCTCCTTCCTGTTCTCCTTCCCTCCCTCTTTCCATCCTTTCCTCCTTCCCTCTCTCCTTTCCTTCCCTCTTTCCTCCCTCCCTCTCTCCTTTCTTTCCTTCTTTCCTCTCTCGTTCTCTCTTTCTTCTCTCCCTCCATCCCTCTCTTCCTTCCTTCCTTTCTTCCCACAGCCTGGTATTTTAGCTTAAACTTTTTAAAAAAATAGTTTATTTAGTTATTTGACAGAGAGAGAGAGATCACAAGTAGGCAGGGAGGCAGGCAGAGGGAGAGAGAGAAGCAGGCTCCCCGCTGAGCAGAGAGCCCGACTCGGGGCTCGATCCCAGGACCCTGAGATCATGACCTGAGCCCAAGGCAGAGGCTTAACCCTCTGAGCCACCCAGGCGCTCCTACCTTTAACTTTTAACCCAAGAGATGGACCAAAGTCCCCTGAAAGCATTATATAGCCTCTTATATCCCAATGGGTCCAACATTTGTTCTAGGAAATCCCCATAAGTAAATTTGTCTCTAAATTTAAATTTCCTGTATCATTTTCTCTTTCTTCTTAAAATTTTTTTTTTTTATGGAGTCCAGGGATTTCCTTGTTTTTTGACATTTTGTTATACTGTAAAAAGTTGCTCTTATATTTCATTCAGTATCTCTAGGTGTTGCATATTGGGAGAATTTTTCAGGTTACCAACTACATCGGAATCCTGGAAAGGGAAATTTTTCTATATAATCAGCTTGGAGAACAATTTGGAAATGTTCAGTCAGCTGAATATGTTCATACTTTACAACCCCAACAATCCAATCCTAGTTATATACCCCAGATGAAGAACAAATGCACAGCAAAGAGGCATGGCCAAGAATGTTGATTGTAGCATTATTTGTAATGATGGAAAAAATAGAAACAACTTAAATGTGCATGCACAGAAGAATACATGAAATTTAATACAGTCACAACGAGATATCATGAGATATCATGCAACAGGTAAAATTAAGTAGTCCAAATGTATGAAGATGACTCAATCTCAAATGCAGTGTTGGCCAAAAGAGCCAATTGAAGATTATTATGCACAGAATGATTAAATTTATTAAATTTATTTATAGTTTTAAAGATTAAATTTAATTATAGTTTTTTAGATTATAAAATTATAGTTTTATAGATTAAATTTATTTAAAGCTTTTAAAAATACTCCAAATTATGCTTATACTGCTTAGGGATATAGGCATATTTGAAAAGTTGTGACTGATATCGTTAACTTTAGGGGAGCCATTACCTTTGGAGAGGATGGGAGGGGAATGAGATCGGGGCGGAGTACAAGAAGGGCTTCAACTGCATCTCTGATGTGATTCTTTTCAGAAAACACCACGAGAGCCCTGGAGACAGCAGATGAAGACCCAGAGGTCAATTTCAGTGAGTGTTCTGTTTTTTTCTGACCTGGAAGCTAGGAATGGTTTTTACGTATTTGAATGCTTAAATGAAAACTTATTTAAAGTTTTTTTTTTTTTTTTT
>PISX010028430.1:0-21563 GCA_004024625.1 Mellivora capensis | reverse complement strand
ATCTTGATGAAGTCCTAAAAGTTCATTTTTGCTTTTGTTTCCTTTGCCTTTGGAGACATATCTTGAAAGAAGTTGCTGTGGCTGATATCAAAGAGGTTACTGCCTATGTTCTCCTCTAGGATTCTGATGGATTCCTGTCTCACATTGAGGTCCTTTATCCATTTCGAGTTTATCTTTGTGTACGGTGTAAGAGAATGGTCCAGTTTCATTCTTCTACATATGGCTGCCCTATTTTCCCTGTACCATTTATTGAAAAAAAAAAAGACAGTCTCTTCAATAAATGCCTTAAACATTTTACATAAGCATATTACACATGTCCTTATAGCATCTTCATAGAAACTTCATTTTAGTTATGTTTTATTTATCTTCCCATGTTTGTCATTGAGCTTTCAAAAACAGCTATGTAAAGTAGGAACTTAACAGGGCAGGAAACTTGCATATTGATGCAAAATTGTTCCTCTGCATCTTCTTCAGGTTCATGGTTGTTGTGGAAAGCATATAAATAACACATTTTCGAGCTCCTTAGGTACATATCTAGGGGTAGTAGGAACTTTATTGTAATATCAGACACTGGAAATAATTCCAACCCCAAACAACTACTTTAAAAAATACAATCCTGCTATGCCCATTCTTTGGAGATGTGCTAATCATTAAAACCAGTGGTTCTTTTTTAAGGTCTGTATTATATTAACTGTTTTTTTTGGTAGTTTTTACATAAAAAAGAAAGAAACATCTTTAAGCACTGAAATCTCACCTCCAATGTGAAATCTACAATCCCCAGCACTTTTTCTATCTCACTTTAGTCAGTCACATCTTATCTTGTGTTCCAATGAGGTGTCCAGCTCTCCTCTCCAGTACAGACAAAAGGTTGATATCCAGGATCTATAAAGAACTTCTCAAACTCAACACACACAAAACAGATAATCATATCAAAAAATGGGCAGAAGATCTGAACAGACACTTCTCCAATGAAGACATACAAATGCCTATCAGACACATGAAAAAATGTTCATCATCATTACCCATCAGGGAGATTTAAATTAAAACCACATTGAGATACCACGTCACAACATTTGGAATGGCCAAAATTAGCAAGACAGGAAACAACGTGTGTTGGAGAGGATGTGGAGAAAGGGGGACCCTCTTACACTGTTGGTGGGAATGCAAGTTGGTGCAGCCACTCTGGAGAACAGTGTGGAGGTTCCTCAAGAAGTTAAAAGTAGAGCTTCCCTATGACCCTGCAATTGCACTACTGGTTATTTACCCCAAAGATACAGATGTAGTGAAAAGAAGGGCCATCTGTACCCCAATGTTTATAGCAGCAATGGCCACGGTCGCCAAACTGTGGAAAGAACCAAGATGCCCTTCAATGGACGAATGGATAAAGAAGATGTGGTCCATATACACTATGGAGTATTATGCCTCCATCAGAAAGGATGAATATCCAACTTTTGTATCCAACATGGAAGGGACTGGAAGAGATTATGCTGAGTGAAATAAGTCAAGCAGACAGAGTCAATTTATCATATGGTTTCACTTATTTGTGGAGCATAACAAATAACATGGAGGACATGGGGAGATGGAGAGGGGAAGGGAGTTGAGGGAAATTGGAAGGGAAGGTGAACCATGAGAGACTATGGATGCTGAAAAACAACCTGAGGGGTTTTGAAGGGGCGGGCGGTGGGCGGTTGGGGGAGCCAGATGGTAGGCAATAAGGAGGGCACGCATTGCATGGATCACTGGGTGTGGTGCAAAACAATGAATACTGTTATGCTGAAAAGAAATTTTAAAAATATTGGGAGAAAAATCAGAGATGGGAATCAACTATCTGGTTTCCACTCCAGTTTATGGTAGGCATGTGTGTATTGCACAGTGCCCCCTGTTATTTTCAGCACTTACAAGGAAGAATTTGGCTTCACACCAGCTCTGTCCCAAAGCATGACATGGCTGCCTGGAGGCGCCATCTGAGGCAACACAGTCTTCTTCCTGGTTGTGCCGTTCCTGAGGCTTTCCATTGGAGTTCTACTCCTTTGTTCTAAATACACTTTGTACAAAGAAATGGACAGAATCTGAAACAGAGACCGTGTTTTCAGTAAATCATAATGGTTCTTATTTTCTGATTAAAATAGAAAACCAGGAGGGTGGCAGAGTGGCAATAAATTTGCACTGTTTTGACAGAGGCTACATTCTAGTCACAGTTAATACCCACAGTCAAGTTCCACAGTGGCTCAAAGTAAGTTAAGTACTTGGAGTCAGTAGGAGACACACATGTGTTGAGCCTCCTAATGAGACTCAGTAATGCAGGGATATTATTCTCAACAAAAGGAGGTTCCAGAAGTGTCAGGTACACTCTGTGGGAGTGTGGGCAGGTGTAGCTGCAGAAATGGGTCCTCTCCGTGCACTGGTGACAAGGAAAGAAGTCTCCTGGTTTGAGGCAAAGAGCAGCTGCTCTTCCCAAGTGGTGACTGCAGCTCACAGCTGAGGTTAGCAGTGGAACTGAGTGGAGAATGTGGGAGTTATGGGCATAGTCAGAGGCTGGCCACTTGACATGGCATCCACAGCCTGGTGCCTGAATGTCGGGTTTTTTTGTCCACAGGTTTCTTCTGCAGCAGGACAGCTCCTCCCATGCTCTTCTTCCTCCTGGTGCCTTGTATCTTCCATTGACAGGTCTTTCTGAGCTTCTAACTCAACCTTCTCGGGTCCACCTCTTGTTGCCTTTGGTTCTCTTCTCCACAGCCAGCAGAAATGGTTCCCGAACAACATTGGAGTTCTTCTCTTATTTGGAACAAAGAACTCCTGGGTCAAGAGGGTGTGTGGATGAGGCTTGAAGCAAGTGTCTTCTTTCTGCTCTTTCAGATCTTCCTCCAGCTGGTGCTTCCAACTGCTGCCTTCAGAGCTGTCAGTCATTAAAACCAGTGATTCCTAATACAGACAGCAACATGACTGTATCCACAAGGACTGATTTTGAGTCAAAGAATCCCTGCAGGGAAAGTACATAAAATACAATATCCTATTTATGAATTCTAAAGAATTAAAGCTAGTATAAAGTGACCCGAGAAGGAACAATAGCTATGCAGGGACAGGGTAAACGAGGGAAAGAGAAGAAGGAATTTCAGGGTGAAATGCTGTAAATTTTAGGGAGAATTGATTCACTCACTGTCAATAATGTTGATTGTGACACCTATGTTTATCATATCACACACTCCGTATGTGGGCCGTTGATCTTGTGTTGAATATACACATCGAACTTATTATAGGTAATAACAAAGGTGATTCTGGAGGGACGCAGAGAGAGTGAATGTTAAAGACATGAAAATAAACCTACACGATGCTGATTTTCTCTGTATTTAGGGTAAACTATAAAATAAGCAAAATTTTTCCATCCACATTACAGGAGGGGTTCCACATTCCTCATAGCCTGAAACTCTGCCCTGCAGATGATTCGGAGTGGGGGAAAGCAGCTCCTGTGGGGGAAGCACTGACCTAGGTCCTGGGGCCAATATCACCCCATATGTGTTCATGGACACCTTACAAACCCAAGTATATCCACTGGAAGGATATATAATAAAAAAACTTTTTCTTTTTCCAAAATTGGTCATTAGCACTAAAATAAAGGCATTCACAACTGCTTGGGTCACTGCCTCTCTGTCAGAATAGATCCCTAAGCTGAATATATAGCCATAGGACATGCAAACAGGGCCTCCCCTCTGCTGATTTAACCAGCACAGCCCTGACTCTGCAGCTTGGAGAGGAGCCCCAGCACTGGGATTCCCAGGTGTTCCAGTCAGTACTCAGGACAAAACACAGACAACTCACTATGGAGTTTGTGGTTGGCTGGGTTTTCCTTGTTGCTCTTTTAAAAGGTAATTCATGGTGAACAAGAGACGTTGAGGATGTGAGTGGATATGAGTGAAAGAAACCATGGACATGTGACAGTTTCCTGACCAGGATGTCTTGTGTCTGCAGGTGTCCAGTGTGAGGTGAAGCTGGCGGAGTCTGGGGGAGACCTGGTGAAGCCTGGGGATCCCTGAGACTCTCCTGTGCAGCCTCTGCATCCACCTTCAGTAGCTATGCCATGCACTGGGTCCTCCAGGCTCCAGAAAATGGGCTGCAGTGGGTCGCACGAATTAGCAGTGATGGAAGTAGCACATACTACGCAGACTCTGTGAAGGGCCGATTCACCATCTCTAGAGACAACGGCAAGAACACGCTGTATCTGCAGATGAACAGCCTGAGAGCCGAGGACACTGCCATGTATTATTGTGCGAAGGACACAGTGAGGGGACATCAGTGTGAGCCCAGACAGGAACCTCACTGTGGGGGGGAGGTATCTGGACCACCAGGGGGCAGACACTATTCAACAGTTCTGTCTTTAAGCCCAGGAGAAGATGCCAATGGAGGTTATGGGCAGGTTTCCTGTCAGGATCTAGTGATTCCTCTCCAGAGAACACTTTCCCTCAGGGCCATCTCTGAACACATGATTCTGTGCTTACTTCTTCACTCTCTGACTTTGAAAATTTGTTCTAATGGGAAAATAACTGTACTAAAATGCACAAAATACAGAGTCACTCACATTGTTTATTCCTGTCCTTAAATACCAATTAATCACAAATATCCTGATGCTCATCAACTGAGTCTTTACAGGACTCCCAGAGGCATTCAGTATGCATCACATGTCCACCCAGCTCAATGTACAAACTTGATAGAAGGAGCATAAAGTGCTAGACACGAGACCACCGAGGCATAAAAAATCCAAAGTAAAAGAAAAAAGCGTCTTTGTGGGGGAGTGTCACTGTCTTAAACAGAGCTCAGAGCATCAATGTTACTGACAACATTGGAAAGCAGTGGAACCCCCACAAGGTGTGGTGTGGATGTGGAGCCTGAACATTACACACACACACACACACACACACACACACACACACACACACACACACGAGTATAAAACCTTCATCACTTTCACCTAATTAGCATGGGCTGTCCTAAGACAGAAATACACAATACCAACCCTTTATCTGTAATGTCATTTCAAATATCTCCTCCCATTCCCTGGATTTACTCTTAGTTTTGTTCACTATGAATACCCAGGAAATGCAGACAATTGTTAGAACATACTATGAATCATGATATGCCAACAAATTAGGCAATCTGGAAGAAATGGATGCATTCCTGGAAACTAATAAACCACCAATACGGAGACAGGAAGAAGCAGAATATATGAACAGACACTCAGCCAGGAGGACACTGAAGTAGCAATCCAAAACAAGAGTCCAGGGCCAGGTGACTTCCAGGGGAATTCTACGAAACAGTCAAAGAAGAAATCATACCCATCCTACTGAAACTGTTTCAAAAAATTGAAGGAAAACTTCTGAACTCCTTCTGTGATGCCAGCATCACATTGATCTCAAAACCAGACAATGACCCCTTCAAAAAGAATTACAGACCAATGGATGCAGAACCTGAATGTCAAAATACTCACAAAGGTACTAACCAAGAGGATAGAACAGTACATTCTTTTTAAAATTCCATTTATTTCTTGGGTGTTTTTTGGGAGGGGGTCCCAACTTTTATTTTTTTTAACACGTTAATTTAATTTTATTTTTTTCAGTGTTCCAAGATTCATTGTTTATGCACCACACCCAGTGCTCCATCCAATAGTACATTAAAAGGATTATACACCAGCACCAGGAGATGTTTATTTCTGGTGTGTAAAGGAAGCTTTACACTTCATTTGCAAATCAATCAATGTAAGAGATCACTTTAACAAAAGAAGAGAGAAGAATATTTTAACCTGCTCAATTCAATAGGGAAAGCATTTGAAAAAATACAGCATCCTTTCCTGATTAAAACACTTCAAAGTATAGGGATATAAAGAACATACCTCAACAGAATAAAAACCATCTACAAATAGCTACAGAAAATATCATTCTTAATGTAGAAAAACTGAAAGCTTTTCCCTTAAGGTCAGGAACACAACAGGGATGCCCACTTTTACCACTATTGTTCATCATAGTACTAGAAGTCCTAGCCACAGCAATCAGACAACAAAAAGAAATAAAAGGAATTCAAGTTGGCATACAAGAAGTCAAACTCTCTCTCACTGCAGATGGCATGATATTTTCTGTGGAAAACCAAAAAGACTCCACCCCAACAATGCTAGATTTTATACAGAAGTTGACCAACGTGGCAGGATGTTTAATCAATGCACAGAGTTCAGTGGCATTTCTATACACTAAAAATGTGATTTAAGAAAGAGGAGATAAGGAAATGATCCTATTCGCAATTGCACCAAAACCATAAGACACCTAGAAATAAACCTAACCAATGAAGTAAAACATCTGTCCTCTAGAAACTACAGAACCCTTATGAAACAAACTGAATAAGACACAAAGAGGTGGAGAAATATTCCATGCTCATGGAATGGAAGAATAAACAGTATTAAAATGTCTATGCTGCCTAGAGCAATCTATATATTCAATGCAATCTCTATCAAAATACCATCAACATGTTTCACAGAGCTAGAAACAAACAACTCTATAATCTGTATGGAACCAGAAAAGGCCCTAAATCACAGGGGAGCCTGGTTGTGGGTATTAAGGGGGCATGTATTGCATGGACCACTGGCTGTGATGCATAAACAATGAATATTGGAACACTGAAAAAATAAAATAAAGCTTAAATAATAAATAAAAAATAAATTTAAAAAAAGAAGAAAAGAAAACCAAAGGCGGGACTCTCACAACTGAAAGCTGAGATCATTTCCCTTCTTGTGTGTGGAGTTGGTTTAATTTGCTGTTGAGTGTCTATTTCTTTAAGGTGTAGAGACAGCTGTTGAATTCTGGATTTTTCTATTTTTTTGAGGGAGGCTTGGATGGCTATGCATTTCCCCCTTAGGACCGCTTTTGCTGCATCCTATAGGTTTTGGACCGAAGTGTCTTCATTCTCATTGGTTTCCATGAATTGTTTAAGTTCTTCTTTGGTCTCCTGGTTGATCCAAGCATTCTTAAGCAAGGTGCTCTTTAGCTTCCAGGTGTTTGAGTTCCTTCCAAACTTTTCCTTGTGGTTGAGCTCCAGTTTCAAAGCATTGTGATCTGAAAATATGCAGGGAATAATCTCAGTCTTTTGGTATCGGTTGAGTCCTGATTTGTGACCCAGTATGTGGTCTATTCTGGAGAAGGTTCCATGTGCACTTGAGAAGAATGAGTATTCTGTTGTTTTAGGGTGGAATGCTCTGTACATATTTCTGAGGTCCATCTGGTCCAATGTGTCATTCAATGCTTTTGTTTCTTTATTGACTTTCTGCATGGATGATCTGTCTATTTCTGAGAGAGGCATGTTAAGACCTCCTAGTATCAGTGTATTCATATCAATATGACTCTTATCTTGATTAATAGTTTTCTTATGTAATTGGCAAAGCTGTGATCATTAAGAAATCATGGTATTAGCAGAAAAACAGACACATAGATCAGTGGAACAGAATAGAGAGGCCAAAAATGGACCCTCAAGTATCATCCTTTCTCTCATAAGTAAGTAAGTAAGTAAGTAAGTAAGTAAATAAATAAATAAATAAATAAATAAATAAAATCTTTGAATAATTTAAAAATAAAATAGTCATGATCCTCGTTGCAGTGCCACATGGTTAGGACTTAACACCACAGCTGCTCTTCCTAGATCATCTGTGTCCAAACCTCATGGGCAGCATGTTCAGGAACATTGCTTCCCATATCCTGCCTATGTGCAGTAGTCCTGTGTTCCTGTACCTGCTTGGTTCCCAGGGTACTGCTGGGTACTCGGGAAGCAAGAACAAGTGTCAGCTGGCATTCCCTTGCACCTCCCATTCCTCGGTAGGGAATAAGCCCAAGCTGGAGGATACCCATCTCCCATGTGCTCTTCCCCTGGTCTTCAACACCTGGCACCATCCATGTATTCCAATACCTGGTTCTGAAGGGCATTTTCAGATGAAAGGAAATTTCATTAGTGATTGACAGTAAAAATAATTGGGAGCATGTGTAGGCACGATATCAGATTTTAGCTGCATGGAAAGGGAACCATTGCTTTCACTCTCAGAAGACAGTGCAGAGGTTTAAAAAATGTGTCGAAACACAGAAGTGCCTTCCTTTCTTGGAATCAATCATCATAATGTTAATACCCAAATTTGCAAAGTGCTAGGTCACTGGGATAAGCTTAACTGTACGATCTTGGCAGTAACTGTGAGATTAGAAGTACAATGATCTCCATTTCACAGATGAAGAAATTTCCATAAATAACAGCATCCATTCTGATCTCAGGTGTTCTGAGTTTTATTGTTTGTTAATGATTCCACCATTTTATTTTTATTGAGGCTTCCATGGGTGTGTATAGAAAGATCATGTATAAGTGCTCCTTGTGGTTGTTGAAAACCCAGTGCTCCATCAACTCTGTGAGTCTCTCCCTAGGATTGGCAGCATCTCCAAGATTCTGAGAAAGAAAGAATTGGTTTCCACTCTTCAGTCTATTTAGGAATCTTGAAACTCAGGAACATTGCAGACCTCACTGCATAAGATCAACTCTGACCTGGAAGTGGTTAGGGCAAACAGGAAAGTCCTGTGGTGGGGAGCACAGTTCCAGGCATGAGCTCACACTCACCTGCTGTGTGCTCTTGGACACTCAGAAAGACCCTCTCTGTCGCAGTATGGATGTATCCACCCATAAAATGGTGATAAATGGGTACCTACATCACGTTATTCGTAGAGAAAAAAAGACATTGAGTATGTGAGTGGATAGTAGTGAAAGAAACATTGGATGTGTGACAGATTCTTGAACAGGATATCTTGGGCCTGCAGGTGTCCAGTGTGAGGTGCAGCTGGTGGAGTCTGGGGGAGACCTGGTGAAGCCTGGTGGGTCCCTGAGACTCTTCTGTGCAGCCTCTGGATTCACCTTCAGTAGTAATGCCATGAGCTGGGTCTTCCAGGCTCCAGGGAAGGGGCTGCAGTGGATCTCACATACTAGCAATGATAGAAGTAGCACAAGCTACGCAGACTCTGTGAAGGGCCGACTCACCAGCTACAGAGATAACACCAAGAACATGTTATATCTGCAGAAGAACAGCCTGAGAACTGAGGAAATGGCTTTATACAACACTGTGTGAATGACAGTGAGGGGACATCAGTGTGAGCTCAGACACAAACCTCTCTATAGAAGGGGATATGGACCAACGGCGGGTGAACACTACAATTCTGTCTTAAAACGACATGAGCAGATGTTGATGGAGGAAATGGGCAGGTTCCTGTCAGGGTCTGTGGTTTTCTTTCCAAGGAGTACTTTCTCCCGAGGAGCCTCTCTACACACATGATTCTGTGCTTCCTCTTCACTCTCTGGTGTAAGAAGTTAGGAAATCAACTATACTAACAAGTGCAAAAGTCAATGTCACTTGCATATATTTGTTCCTGTCCCTAGATATAAATGAATTACATATATCTACATGCACATATTCTTTTTTTTATAAAGCGTATACATTTTATTTTTTCTAGTGCTATTTTTTAAATTTCTTTTCAGCATAACAACATTCATTGTTTTTGCACCACACCCAGTACTCCATGCAATGCGTGCCCTCCTTAATACCCACCACCTGGCTCCCCTAGCCTCCCACCCACCACCCCTTCAAAACCTCTCAGGTTGTTTTTCAGAGTCCATAGTCTCTCATGTTTCACCTCCCTTTCCAATTTCTCTCAACACCTTTCTCCTCTCCATCTCCCCATGTCCTCCATATTATTTTTTATGCTCCACAAATAAGTGAAACCATATGATAATTGCCTCTGTCTGCTTGACTTATTTCACTCAGCATTATCTCTTCCAGCCCCGTCCATGTTACTACAAAAGTTGGGTTTTCATCCTTTCTGATGGAGGCATAATACTCCATAGTGTATATGGACCACATCTTCTGAACATTTTCAGGAGTCCCAGCTGCACTCACTGTGTATCAAAGGACCACCCAGCTCAATGTGCAAGTTTTCTAGAAACAGCATAAAGTGCAACCTGGCCATGAGGCTATAGAGGCAACAAAAAAGGAAAGTGAAAAAAGACCAGTGAGAGGGTCACTATCTAGAACCATGCTCACATCATGAATATTATTGAAGCATGTGAAAGCAGAGAGAAACCCATGAGGACATTGTGTAAATGTGGAGTCTGAAGCGCTCTCTCTCTCTCTCTCTCTCTCTCTCTCTCACACACACACACACACACACACACACACACACACACACACACAAGTGCACTTACATGAGAGAGAGTCTAAAAATTTATCACTTTCACTCATGGGAGGGTCTTGTGTAGAGGCAATCTCCTACACTGACCAAGGGGGGAGAACCCAGGGACTCTTGTTAGATTTCCCAAGTGTGGGGTGTGAGAAGAAAGAGGGATGAAGCTTAAGGAGAGAGCAGGCAATAATCAAGGATAGGTTGTGATGACTACTTCCACTGAAAAATATGAAAACTTGGAGAACAAAAGAGAAAAATCACCATTCTAAGTAGAAAAGAGTCTGAATCCTTTGTACATGAGAAGAATGTCACAGGGGAAAAGCACAAATTATAAAATGATAATAGTGATGGACTGAAGTCTTAACCAGTGTCTAAGAGGGAAGCTGTCCACTCCCCCAAGGTCACCAACTGGTTCTGAAGTTCTTGTGTTCACTGTGTGCTTGCAGAGATCAAAAGCTTCTGCTGGATCCATGAGAATCCTCAGGTTATGAGGCTGGTTGGGAGGAGCCTTCTACCTTCAGGGAATAACTAACTGATCTTTCCGTTGCTGAGATCTGCTCAATATGTGTGACCTCTACCATCACAGGTTGAAACACAAGGACGATGTGGTATGAGGAAAAGGTGGGGCCTTAGGGAAGCACTTAGGTCAGGAGAGTGCAGCCTCATGGTGAGATTGGTGTCCTTATATACCAGGACTGAGAAAGCTCCTTGCACTCTGACCCCATGTGAGGTGACGGGGAAAGGATGGACTAGGAGGTGGGTGCTCTCCAGACTTCAAAGCTGTCTGCCCCTGGCCTGGGACTTCCCATGCTGCAGAACTGCGAGAAATGAGTGTCTGTTATTTAAAACCACCCAGTCCATGTACATTGTTACAGCAGCTGGAGCAGACAAAGACAGTGACACATGAACCCAAGCACTGATGCTCTGGAGTTTCCCTGCTGCATTTTTGTGAAAAGTACCTGATAAGGTCCTTCAATGAGGGTAGATTTCCTACATGCTCCCTCCTGCATATAGGACTACCCAGATGGCTATCCTAGGACGTTGTGAAATAGACACAGTGAACACATAGGATCACTATTAGAAAAGGGAGACAGGGTTTCTGAGACTGTGGAATTTTATTTTAAAGATGCTGTTTTTTTAACCTTTCCAGAAATTGTGGATGTGACCACCCTGGGGGATTAGAGTCTGAGAATCACCTTACAAAGTCGTGTTATACTGATTGCCATGAGGTGTGCACCTGTCACTAAATGTACTGTTGTTAACCCGTGTCCTGACTAGAAACCCACCTGCACCTATGACTCTTCCTGGGATCATGATGGTAGTGTCCACGTGGTGTGCTCAATACTGGAAACACTCAAAGGCACCCACATTACCTGTTGACATTTTTACTCTTTAGTTGTCTGCAATCCTTCTTCTAATGGGTCTCTACACTAACCATAGTAGGAACACGCCCTACTATCCAGCCAGAGCTGTCATTGGTAATGTCCAAAACATCACAGACTCCTGGGAGCCCCAAATGTCTGTCCCCTAGAATCCCACCTCCACCCACATAAACATAAGCACACCTGTTATACACTCTTCACTTTGAGCAGTGATGTCAGCAGGTCTCTGTTCAGGTCCACACACACCCTGAGTGTCAAGTACACTCATCAAGGCTATTCCAGAGAACCACAGAGATGACTCTGGCAGAATGCAGAAATAACAAAATATTAGAAACTGGAAAATGCAACTCCATGAACCATGATTCTCTTTATTTCAGGTAATCTCTAGAAAAAGCAAAATCATCCTGTCCCCATTACAGGTGGGGTTCCACACTCCTCATGAGCCTGACACTCTGTGCTGCAGGTGGTCCATGGGTGCAGTACATCCTGTGGGAGGAGCACAGAACAGATCATGGGGTCGCTTTTCCCTTTTACGGGCTCTAGACACCACGAAAACCATCTAAAATTCTAGGTCTACATCTTAATGGGGTCACATGAAATCTACACCTAAAGATTTCTGTGCATGTGTAAAAAAAGTTAGCGCATGGAGGTAAAGACTGTGTTCTGTAAAATCATAAAATAAAAAAAAAAAAATCTTATTTTCCAAAAGGCTGTCAATACCATGAAATCCAGTGCAATCACACCTGCTCTGGTGACTGTCCTCTCTGTTCATATAGACCCCAAGATGAATATATACTCAGAGGACATGCAAATAGGGCCTTTGGTCTGCTGATTAAAGCAGCACAACCCTAACCCTGAAGCTGGGAGAGGAGCCTCAGCTCCCATACTTCCAGGTGTTCCCATTCACTAATCAGGACAGGATAGAGAAAACTCACCATGGAGTTTGTGCTTGCCTGGGTTTTCCTTGTTGCTCTTTTAAAAGGTAATATTCAGAGAAGAAGAGACCTTGAGTGTGAGACTGGATATGAGTGAGACAAACAATGCATGTGTGACAGTTTCCTGACCAGGATGTCTTCTGTCTGCAGGTGTCCAGTGTGAAGTGCAGCTGGTAGAGTCTGGAGGAGACCTGGTGAAGCCTGGGGTATCCCTGAGACTCTCCTGTGCAGCCTCTGGATTCACCTTCAGCAACTATGACATGAACTGGGTCCGCCAGGCTCCAGGGAAGGGGTTGGAGTGGGTTGCACGTATTAGTGATGGAAGTAGTTACACATACTATGCAGACTCTGTGAAGGGCCGATTCACCATCTCCAGAGACAATGGCAAAAACACGCTCTATCTGCAGATGAACAGCCTGAGAGCCGAGGACACAGCCATGTACACTGATGAGGGGACATCAGTGTAAGCCCAGACACAAACCTCAAACTACAAGGGTATCAGACCAGCAGAGGGTGCACACTACCCAACAATTCTGTCTTTAGTCCCGGGAGCAGGTGCAGTTGGAGGTTATGGCATATTTCCTGTCAGGGTCTGGAGTCTCCTCTACATAGAGCAGTTTCCCCAGGGGAGCCTCCTTGACATTATTCTGTGCTTACCTATTCACTCTCTGACTTAGAAACTTAGTTGGAACAGGAAGAAAATATGCTAACATGCAAAAAAATTCAGTTACATTAGTTTCCTCTTGTCCTTAAATACCAATAAATTACAAATATCCTGATGCAGGTCAACGAAACCTTTATAAGAATCTCAGTGGCACTCATTGTAGACCACAAGACCCTCCATCGGAGCCAGAAGATATCACACACACACACACACACACACACATGGGTATTAAAACCTCAACTGAAAACATTAAATTGAAGAAGAGTAGAAAACCATTATCAATACTGTAATTTCTGTGCAGCAAAGGTGGGCCTAAGACAGAAATACACAGCATACAAAAGCACCTCAAGAAGGAAGAAACACCTCAAATAAACAACCTAACATTACACCTAAAGGTGCTAGAGAAAGAGCAACTGCATCCTAAATATAGCAGAAGGAAGGAAATAGCAAGATTAGAGCAATAAGAACTTATATAGAAACTAAGAAACACAGAACAGATCAAAGAAACCTGGGTCTGCATATTTTTTTTCTAACTCAATTAACCAAAGTATATTACATCATTGACTTTTGATATAATATTCAATGACCCATCTGTTCAGGATAAAACCCTGTGCTCATCACGTCACATGATACTTTTCGGGAAAAAATAACACAACACACCTGAGAATACTCTACCTAAATTTTCAAAATTAAAGAGAACGGGACCAAATAAATAACAAAGTCTATCTGGTGTGGTGTGTCATTCAAAGCCATTATTTCATTGGGACATGAACAATGAATTCTGGAACACTGAAAAGAAATTTTTAAAAATGTGAAAAAAAGTCTATATTCTTTTTTAATATTCACATAGCCAGCATAGAGTACATCATTAGTTTTTGATGTAGTGTTCAAAGATTCATTACTTGTGTATAACACCCAGTGCTCATCACATCACCTGTCCCCCTTAATACCCATCACCTGGCTACCCCATCCCCACCACCCTCACTTCTGTAACCCTTGTTTGTTTCTCAGAATCCAGGGTCTCTCACGGTTAGTCTCCCTCTATGATTCCTTTTTTTTAAATTTTATTTTATTTTTCAGTGTTCCAAGATTCACTGTTTAAGCACCACTTCCAGTGCTCCATGCAATCCATGTCCTACTTGATACCCCCCACCAGGCTCTACCATCCCCTGACCCCCTCCACTCCAAAACCCTCAGTCTCTTTCTCATCAATCCCCCTCCAATTTCCCCCAATTCACTTTCCCTTTCTCTCTCCTAATGTCCTCCATGTTATTCCTTATGTTCCCCAAGTTAGTGAAACCATAGAATAACTATCTTTCTCTGCTTGACTTATTCTACTTGACATAACACCCTCTGGTTCCATCCAAGTCAATGAAATGGTAGGTATTCATCCTTTCTGATGGCTGAGTAATATTCCATTGTATATGGAATATTATAAAGCTATGGACCATATTATTTCTTTATCCATCTATATTGGAAGGACATCTCAGCTCCTTCCACAGTTTCACGATTGCGGCCACTATTGTGGACATTATTCCTATGAATATTGTGGTGCATGTGTCCCTTTTTCACTACATCTGGATCTTTGGGATAAACACCAGGTAGAGCAATTGCTGAGTCATAGGGTAGTTCTATTTTTAACTTTTTGAGGCATCTAACACTGTTTTCCAAAGTGGCTGTATCAACTTGTATACCCACCAACCACATAAGAGAGTTCCTCTTTCTCCACATCCTTCCCAACACTTTTTGTTCCCTGTCTTCTTAATTTTAGCCTTTCTAACTCATGAAAGTTAATATCTCATTGTGGTTTTGATTTATATTTCCATAGTGACAAGAGATGTGGAACATTTTCTCATGTGTCTGTTGGGCATTTGTATGTCTTCTCTGGAGAAATGTCTATCCATGCCTTCTGCTCATTTCTTGACTGGGTTATTTGTTTTTTTGAGTGTTCAGTCTGATAAGTTCTTTAGAGATCTTGGATATCAACCCTTTGTCTGTAGTATCATTTGAAAATATCTTCTCCCATCCCATAGGTTGCCTTTTATTTTGTTGGCTGTTTCATTTTCATTGCAGGAGATTTTTATCTTGATGCTTTCCCAAAAGTTCCTTTTTATTTGTTTTCCTGGCTTTTAGAGACAAATCTTGCAAGAAGTTGCTGCAGTTGAAGATCTAAGAGGTTACTGACTCTGTTCTCCTCTCCAATTTTGGTGCAGTCCTTTTTCTTAAAGGGCCTCTGAACTAACTAGGTAACACATCCTAGTATCCAGCCAAAGTTGTCATTGACAATGTCCACATCACAGACACCTGTTACCCCCACATGCCCGTTGTTTTGTTCCTGGGAATGAGAACCCCATGGCAACCCAGCTACACCCACATAAATATAAACACTCTTGTTTATTTCCTTCACTCTGAGCAATGATGTCAGCTGGCCTCTATCCAGGTCCACACACACCCTGAATACAGGGTGGATATTCATTTCTGTCTGTGCAGATTAAGGTTCCAGAGAACACCTTGTGAGATTGAGATTTTGATGGACCTGGATGCTGTGGGTGTGATCTCCCCTCTGCAGTTTCCAAGCCGGTCCTACATTCCCAGTCCACATTTCCAGGCCCTAACACAGGGTCCAGATGTGTCCTCATAACCGGATCTGCCAACTTCTCATGGTCTTCAATCCCTCTATCAGGCAGGTAGTGTATTTATTATTTAATTCACATTAACAACCTGCAGGGGAGCCAGGAGACAAGACCCTGCATCTACAGCTCTGCTCATGAAGATACCGAGAGAAGGGTTTTCACCGAGCACTGATCTAAATCACTGAGTGCAGGGATGAGGACACAGGTTATAAAGGGGGTGACCTGCCCCTGTCACACAGGTGTGAATTGTCATTGCAGGATCAGAGAAGGCATTACTTGTGCAAATGTGTCACTGAGAGATGAGGGTTCACCCAGGAGGCTCCCATGGAGGTGACACTGATTGGAGCAATGACAAAATCTAACAGCTCTGCCACCCTATTTTGTCCTTTACACATGAACATACATGGTAGTGAAGGTGTTTTGGGGAAGTTAAATCCACTCACGATGAGTGGAGCAGCTCTGAATTACCAAATACAGTGGAGTGACCCAGCTTTGACAAATTTCCACATGATTTGTACATCGAGCTGCTGTTGCCAAACTTGCACACCCAGGAATTGAACCACAGGGGATAGCGGGGCAGGTGGAACAGAGAGGTTCCCTAACAGTACAGAGACCCTGAAATTATGGTGGGGCTTCATGAATGTTTTCCATGCACAGGTCACTTGGTATTATCTTGTTATGTCTTATGGTTCCTGAAGATGATCACACCCTCACTTTGCGAGGCCTATGCTGTGGAGTGTATGACTCTTTTCCTGGCTCCACTGGAAAACTGGGCTTGTCTTGATAGCAGCAGTGAAATGCATCTCTGCTGTAGCCACACAAGAGTTCAGATTCCTCCAGAGATCCCGTTTCTGTTCCTGGATCAGCACTGTGATGTCCTTGAGCTCCCACATGTAGAATCTACTTCCAGTCTCCAGTACACTTCCCAGCTTTACTCCAGTAACAGTCGTCAATGTGGGGGAAGGCTTCAGACTACAAGGACACTGACTTAATGACGTAGCCTTAGCCTCAGGTGGTCCCAGGAACCTGGGTCGGGGGAAGCCTGCACGTGTCACTGCCCCTCCTCCAACAGTGGTCCAAGTCCATGTATTCTTTCCTGTCTCTGGGTACACAGTCATTCTGATCTTTCCAGTTGTCCCCTCCCAGAGCTCCAGTGGTCTCTGGGTGTCCTCAGCTTCCTGTTTCCCTACCTTTCCCTGAAGACTAAGGCTCTCATTCCATGTGAAAAGTGTGTGTGGTCCTCAACAGAACTGAGACTGTAGCGTCTGTTCCCCTCCCAGATCCTATGGCGCTCCACCTGTGATCCCAGGATGCTGCTTCTGAGGGCTTCCTCTGCAGATAAATTCCTTATTTCTCTGGTGGACACAGGATGCGTGGATCTCCATGCATTCCTGCTCTGAGTCATCTTCCTCCCATCCTTCCAGGACCACCAGGGTGTGGGGAGGCTTTTCATGATTTGTCACCAAGCTTCAGGATAGGAATGCATGACGACAGGATTGATTTAATGAAATGGTCCTGGAAAACCTCACACTATAACACCTTTAGCACATGTGATGTCAAGAAATCCATTAAATATTCAGTATAAACCTTGTGATAGTTTATTTGTCATCAGGGATCTGTATTCACAGATGCCAAGATGCTGGTTCTTAGCCCCTGTGAGTACTTGTCACTCCTGAGAGTATATTTTTTGTCTCATGACCACAATTAGAAGGTATATTAACATGAATTTGTTGATCTGAAGTTTGTTCTACTTATTTCTTTAGCTCTTGCAACTCCAATCTGAGTAGTGAGTTTATTGAAATACAGAAACACTACATCAGAAACTAATGTTAGCTCTTATAAGGGTCATAGCTGAAAAGCTCATAGAAAGGATTTAGTAAAAGACTATTCAAAATTTCATTGTGGTTAAGTCTGTGCAAGGGATATGGTGGGAAACTTTTCTACTCCTGATGCTTCCTTTCATGAGGAGGGAGTAGGTTAGCACTTCCACTCTCTGCACTCCTGCATTCCTCTCCCATGTAGGAAGAGTAATGATTTGATCTGACTGGTGAAGTTGGAAGAGCAAACTGAACCAGTGGAGATTAGTTCCCTATTCCTTCCCTTTGGGGGCTAACTGCTTACAAAAAGCAGGCACACTCCTGGCATATTCTTCTGTGTTGTTTTATAGTTGTGACCTCCCATGTCAGAATGTCTGATGAACTCCCAGAGCTATGACTTACCAGACTAAGTCTAATTCTGTGATTTAGTCTTAAGAAGCCCAAACATTTTCAGATTCAACTCATATTCTATAATATCAGTTTTGTAATGGAAATAATTTTTTATAATTACCTTGAAAAAGAATACAAAAAAAATTGTCACTTTCAAGATTTGTTTGTTACTGCAGCAGAGTCTAGTCAAATGTGACTAATGCAACACATTTATTTGAATTATCTTTCTTGAATACTGGTAGTTCAGATAGTTCTACTTAATGGAATTTAGCATAGTTATCTGTGCAATTCCAATATTTTATTTTTTTCTTTTCATTTCTGACTTTTGTTTCCAATTTCTTCTGTTTTATAGGCCCTCATTCTAATGCACTTTGTTAATGGCCTTGAGTAGGAATGTACCATTATAAAATATGATTCATTGTGTTGTGAATATTTTCAAATTTACATAAATGTTATGTATGAAGAGGTATGTAACTTTTTCCAATTTTTACTTTTTCACTCAAAATAAAGTAGCTGCATACATAAAAAAAACAATGATATACTGCATGGTAACTAAAATAAATAAATAAATAAATAAATAAATAAATAAATAAATAAATAAAAACACAGAAACATGGGAACAATCCCAAGCCTAATCATTGGCTTGAAAGTGGACATATTGTGCTCTATGTCGTCTTTAGAAAGCTGCCCTTCAGAAAAATCATAATAAATATGGGGGTATTGTCAATTGTTTGGCTCTTCAATAGAAGCTCTAGAAATAAAGGTACATTTAATACAATCACAACATTATATTTCCTAGAAAATTAAAGCTAATATAAGGTAACATGAAGATAAATAGTAATGTGGGACAGAGTGAAGAAGGAATGAGGAAGGAAGAATTCCAAAGAAAATACAGGAAATTTTGTGGAAAATGGATTTGCTTGCTCTGGATACTGTTGATTCTGACACCGGTGTTTTTCATCTCACACTCTCTGCCTGTGTGCAGTTCATCCTGCGTCAAGCACACTCATCAAAACTATTACAAATAATCCCAGAGATACCTTGGGATGAACAAAGTGACAGTGAAATCTTAGAGACTTGAAAGTAAACCTGCATGCACCCTGATTCTGTATTTCAGATAAATTCTAGAACAAAGTCATCTTGTCATCATTACAGGCAGGATCCCACATTTCCCATGTGCACTCTGTCCTGCAGAGGGCTCAGCGTGGGTAGTTGGTCCTGTGGAGGAGCACAGGTCCAAAACCCTGGGCTCACTCTCACCCCAGAGTGTTCTTGGACACATCGCAAATCCTCTACAATTCTGGGTGTAGGTTCATGTCACTTTAAGGGGGACATGATACCTAAACCCTAATATGTGTGACTATGTGAAATCAAACTAGTACTGTGAAAGCAGGTGCTCTGAAAATCATATGATTAAACTTCATCTTTTCCCAAATGCGGTTAGTATCACCAAATCAAAGGCAGTCACACCTGCTCTGGTTACTGTCCTCTCTGTCAGTATAGATACCATGCTGGCTATATAGTCAAGGGACATGCTAATAGAGTCCACCCTCTGCTGATTAAACCAGCCCAGACCCGAGCTTGCAGCTAGGATGGGAGCCCCAGTCTCAGGATTCCCAGGTTTTCCATTCAGTGTTCAGGACAGAACTCAGACAGCTCATGATGGAGTTTATTCTTGGCTGGATTTTCCTTGTTACTATTTTTTAAATTTTATTTATTTATTTATTTGTCATACAGAGATCAGAAGTAGGCAGAGAGGCAGGCAGAGAGAGAGGAGGAAGCAGTCTCCCTGTTGAGCTGAGAACCTGATGCAGGGCTGGATCCCAGGACCCTAGGATCGTGACCTGAGCCGAAGGCAGAGGCTTTAACCCACTGAGCCACCCAGGCACCCCTCCTTGTTACTCTTTTAAAAGGTAATTTACAGAGAATATGAGAAGATGAATAAGAAAGTGGATATGAGTAAGAAAAACAATAAGTTAAGGACTTGTATCTGAAGGTGGGAGGTGTAGCTGGTAGTCTGGAGGAGACCTGCTGAAGCCTGGGGGATCCTTGAGACTCTCCTATACAGGCTCTGGGTTCACCTTCAGTGACTATGACATGAGTTGGTTCTTCCAGGCACTAGGGAAGGGGCTGCAGTGGGTCTCAGCCATTATGAGTGATGGTAGTAACATATACTATGAAGACACTGTGAAGGGCCAATTCACCATCTCCTAAGAAATGGCAAAAATATGCTGATCCAGCAGATGAACAGTCTGAGAGATGAGGACAGCACCGTGTGAAACTGTAATGTCTGTACCCAGTGTGTACACACTTGGGGTGAGCCCAGACCCAAAGTTTCCTGCAGGGACACAGGAGTGGCTGGGATGCATGGGTGCTCGGGGCAGCAGGAGGCCCTCTTGTCACCAGAGGGAGCTCAGGTGCTCAGGTCACCAGGAGTCACTCAGAACACAGGAAAGCTCTCAGGGCCCCAGGGAGTGCTTAGGACAGAAGGATCAGATAGTTCATTGCTCTTGAGGTGCTCGGGACACCAGGGGGCGCTCACATCATCATGGTGCACTCAAGATCCACAGAAACAAATCAGACCCAGGAGCAGGGGCAATGGGGGGGGGGGCGCGGGGTTTTCTTTTGAGATAGGGTGTTTCCCCTCTAGCCTCTCTAGATTCACTCAGGGATATACATGGTTATTTCTAGGATCTCTAATTTCTCGTATTCTCCATGCAGCCAACCAGAAGAAGATAACATTGTGTACGTGTAGATGAGATCTAACTGGTCCCTAGGGAACTTTCCAACATCAACCTCATCCATATCCTGTTTTTCTTTCTCAAAAAAGGACCTGTGGGAATTCTCATCATCCCTGAGAAGCACCTGCATAGCACAGGCTTTCTGAGAGCTTAGTGCCTGTTCTATGCCTTCAGCGGGCACACACTGCCTATACTTGGTTATGAAAATACCACCAGGACATCTGCCCAAACTAGGTCCTTGTCCTCCTAGCTACAGTTTATCCTCTGGCTCATTATCCAAGTGTGTGGACACTTGTGATCAGGAGCTGTCCCTCTGGAGGCACCGCTCCATCTCCTGGGTGGAAAAGCAGCCCACCTGAGGGGATACGCTCTCTGATGTCCCCCAATGAACCAGGTAGGATGACAAGCCAGAGAGAAAAACCCATCGCAGTTCTGCTGGGTCCTGTTCTCTGGGGAGTTTATGAGAGCAGCCTTGGTTGATGTATCTGAAATATGTTTCCTGGATTCCACACAGTCCCTGGATTCCATCGCAGTTCTGCTGGGTCCTGTTCTCTGGGGAGTTTATGAGAGCAGCCTTGGTTGATGTATCTGAAATATGTTTCCTGGATTCCACACAGGAAACCCACATGAATCCTCAGATCTGGCTGGTAGAGCATGGATCCATGCCCATCCAGTTCTGTCCTTCATGTATCCCACAGAAAGCCACCATGACCTCACTCTGCCCTGTTATAAATTCTCCCTCAACCTGTCTTGGAACCTGAGCCCC
>PISX010028429.1:0-21551 GCA_004024625.1 Mellivora capensis | reverse complement strand
TTTTTTTTTTTTTTAAGATTTTATTTATTTATTTGACAGACAGAGATCACAGGTAGGCAGAGAGGCAGGCAGAGAGAGAGGAGGAAGCAGGCTCCCCGCTGAGCAGAGAGCCCGATGCGGGGCTCGATCCCAGGACCCCGGGATCATGACCTGAGCCAAAGGCAGAGGCTTTAACCCACTGAGCCACCCAGGCGCCCCCCAAGTGGATTTTCTTAAAACTTAGTTGCACTGTAGAATCTGAAACCACATAGTCTATTACATTGAAACCAGTGGCCTATCTCTGTTGGAAGTGATCTTTTCCCCTCAGCATCACTGAATTATGCAGATCGTCCACTGTTGACACAGTCTGTTATAGAATCTGTGTTTCAATATACAGTGTCCACCAATCATATTCATTAATATCACACATGACTAATCTCATCAGAAAAAGTAAGTACTGGGCTGTTGTCACACTTACAGTGGCAGATGCAAGTTTCCCAAAATCCTTTCTCTGCTCTAGAGCCGAAAGGTATTATTGATGACAAGGATTGTGTCAGGCTCGCTTGGTTCATTTTGAAAAAATATCTGCCAAATCCTTAGTCTGAATAACCATAGTTTGTCAGTTATTCTTCTGAGTAAAAATGGTGTTCCACGGGGATTTAAAAAAAAATAAAAAAGGGGGCGCCTGGGTGGCTCAGTGGGTTAAGCCGCTGCCTTCTGCTCAGGTCATGATCTCAGGGTCCTGGGATCGAGTCCCGCATTGGGCTCTCTGCTCAGCAGGGAGCCTGCTTCTCTCTCTCTCTTTCTGCCTCTCTGTCTACTGTGATCTCTGTCTGTTAAATAAATGAATAAAATCTTTAAAAAAAAAAAAAAGGCTAGTTCAGCCTACAACTTAATCTCACAAGAGCTTTTCCTGGAGACAACCACGGTACTTCACGATAGAAGCCTACCTTGCTTTACTGCATTTCACTTTCTTGCCTTTCCCGGATAGCACATTTTTTTTTCTTTCTATAAATTGAAGATCTGTGGCAATCCTGTACCACGTAAGTCTGGTGGTGTCATTTTCCCAACAGCACTGGCTTGCTTCCTGTCTGTGACATTTTGGTAATTCTCACAATTTTTTAAAGGCTTTCATTATATTTGTTGTAGTAATAGGACATCAGTGATCTCCAATGTTAATTTTGCAATTGTTCTGGGGCCCACGGGCCATGCCTATATAAGATGGTGAGCTTAATCCATAAATGCTGTGTGTGTTCTGACTGTTCCACCTACTGGCTATTCCCCTGTCTCTCTGCCTTGCCTCAGGCCTCCTAAGTTCCTGAGATCCAACAATATTGAAATCAGTCCAACTCATCTACAATGGTCTCTAAGTGTTCAAGTGAAAGGAAGAGTTGCATGTCTTTCACTTTAAATCAAAAGCTAGAAATGATTAAACTTAGTGAGGAGGGCAGGTCGAAAGCCAAGAAAGGTCAAAAGCTAGGCCTCTCGCACCCTTTAGGCCAAGCTGTGATTATAAAAGAAAAGTTCTTGAAGGAAATTGGAAGTGCTACTCCAGTGAACACATGAATGATAAGAAAGCCAACAGCCTTATTGCAGATACGGAGAAGGTTTTAGTGGTTAGATAGAAGATCAAACCGGTCACCACATTCCCTTAAGCCAAGCCTAATTCAGAGCAAGGCCCTAATTCACTCTTCAATTCTCTGAAGGCTGAGAGAGGTGAGGACGTTGTAGAAGACAAGGTGGAAGCTACCAGAGGTTGGTTCCTGAGGTTTAAGGAGAGGAGCTGTCTCCATAACATGTAAGTGCAAGGTGAAGCAAGTAAGTCATCCAGAATACAGAGCTAAAACAATTAAAGAAGGCGGCTGCAGTAAACAACAGAATTTCAATGGAGACAACACAGCCTTCTATTGGAAGAAGATGCCATCTAGGGCTGTCATAGCTAGAGAGGAGAAGTCAATGCCTGGCTTCAAACTTCAAAGGACAGGCTGGCTCTTGTTAGAGGCTAATGCAGCTGGGGACTCTAAGTTGAAGCCAATGTTCACTTACCTTTCCAGAAGTCCTAGGGCCCTTAAGAATTATGCTAGATTGATTTATAGACTCTACAGCCTATAAATGGAACAAGAGACAGCACCTTTGCTTATAAAATGGTTTACTGAATATTTGAAGCCCCTGTTGAGAACGGCAGCTTAGAAGAGAAGATTCCTTTCAAAATATTACTGCTCATTGACGATGTACTTGTCACTCAGTAGCTCTAATGGAAATGGAACAATGAGATTCATGTGGTTTTCATGCCTGCTAACACAGCATCCATTCTACAGCTCATGGGTCAAGAAGCAATTTCAACTTTCAAGTCCTATTATTTAAGAAATACATTTCATGGGGCTATAGCTGCCACAGACGGTGATTTCTCTGATGGATCTGGGCAAAGAAATTTGAAAACCTTTTGGAAAAATTCACCTTTCTAGATGCCATTAAGAACATGAGTGATTCGTGGAAAGAGGTCAACATGTCTCCATTAACAGGAGTTTGGAAGAAATTGCTTCCAGACCTCATGGATGACTTTGAGTGAGTGGTTCAAAACTCTAGCAGAGGAAGTAACTGCAGATATGGTGGAAACTGCGAGAGAACTAGAATTAGAAGGGGAACCTGAAGATGGAACTCAATTCCTGCAAGGTCAGGAAAAAAACCTGAACAGATGAGAAGTTGGCTTTTTATGGATGAGCAAAGTGGTCTCTTGAGATAGAATCTACTTCTGGTGAAGATGCTATAAAGATTGTTGAAATGACAACCTAGGTGGGCTTTGGAGCCACTGGAAATTTTAAAATATACAGAGGTTGTGATGGAATTGGTCTGGGGTGAGGGCTGGTGCTTGGGATTTTTGAGCTCCCTAGGTGATTCAAAGGTTAAAGTTTGAGAACCACTGTTCTACCCAAGTGCATCCCCAATGTGTGAAACACCAAGTAAGCTCCCAAGCTTCCCATCAAGCAGTGGTTCTCAAACTTTAGCATGCACCAGAATCACCTGGAGAACTTGTTAAAACACCTGTGCCCTACCTCCCAGAAATTCTGAATCCTTAGGCCTGGGATGTAGACGTAGAATTTATGTTTTTATCAGATAGCTTCCAGATGAAACTGCCAGTTTGGGGACCCCACTTGGACAACCACTGTCTCGGACTGGAGCCGGAGACCCAGAGCTGCTACCCAGATCTTCCTGAACTGATAGGTTGCCTTAAGATTTTTGTCTTATCTTTCTCACCCTTTCAGTAAGGGCTGGGGGGGAGGGGAGAGGAGTTGAGCTGCTTTCATCTCATTTCAGTCTTCGCTTTACCTGTACTTCAGGAAATGTTGCCTCGTGACACAGCCAACTATGGTTATGCTAAAAGCCTCTAAAAATAAGGCCCGTTAGTTGTGAATTGCCAAAGTGCTTATGAAATTGTTATATGTAATGCGTGTTACTTAACTTCAGTAACTAAAATCTGTAATGCTCACGTAAATGTGGACCAACTGGATGTTACTTACACATACTTACGGTTTCTGTCTTTAAGGGAGAATTATCTTATTTCATATTTTTACTAATGCAACTTCATATTTTTACTAATGCAGTTTCAAAAACTTCACCCTGAAAGCAGCAAGACTCAATTGCTTTATAAAACTGCAAGGCAGCAGATTAAAAAATGCCGTAAACATTTAGACTTGTCTCAAGGCTAGGCTTACAACAATCAACAGTAAAACAGTACTGAGATGTTGTACTCAAAGCATGTTCCACTTGAGCTGAAATGCCGTTTTTGCTTAAACCACTTCATTAAAAGTGCTATATATATGGGGGGAAAAATGATCTCCCTGCCTCTGGTCATGCCAACAATGGAAATCATACTTCACTTATTATATGTCAAATGAGGCTAAAGATCTCATTGGGCAGGGAGTAAATGTGTTTCTTGATATAACCCACAGCCTTGCTCCCTGGGCCACTGTTTTTCTCAAGCACAGCCCACCTTTTCAAACTTGAGCCGAGTATTTCTAAGAGTGGCGGGAGAGTGGAGCACAAGGAGATTAGACACTGAGCGATCTACAAACAGCATGTTTCTCAGCAGGAGCTAAATAGTGGAATCACCAGGGGACACCTTCAAAAAAGCCCAGGCTGTCCCAAGAGCAATTACATTAGGATATCTGGTATAGGACCCTGACAAGAGTAATTTTGTGAAGTGCCCCAACCATCCCCTGAGTAAACCACTGTTCTCTGAGGTAAGGAACCACATCACCAAGATACAACTTTGTTCTTTAGACGATTTTCAGGCCCCTAACATTCTCCTTTAGAAAGCAGAGAAAGCTCTGAGATAAAAATGATAAACAGCTGAGAGATAAAAGGGCCACTGGCAGCAGCAGTTTGTGAGGAAAAATGCTTCTGAAATACTTTCTTTTATTCTTCAAGAAAATAGCCAAATTGACGAAGGAAGGCAAGTGCATCTGAGTCTCTGTGGTTTTACCAGGATGTCAGTGTTCTACAGACGATTAGGCCCAGAAGCCATTCACATGAGCTCTGTCGGGTGGATCTCAAACTGACTGGCAACAGGTAACAACAAAGAAACCCCCTCAAGTTTAACGAGGGCTGGACAGAGAGTGAAGTGACCAAAACTGAAGGTTGCTCTTGAGTCTGGCTTTACTTAATGTCGTTAGCTATCTTTTGGGGAAAAGCCATTCATTTCCATCTTCTGGGAACAACACACGACTACATTCTCAAGCTATCGGGGGAAGGGAAGACTTGCCTGGGTTCTCCTGCAGGACTCCGGGGCCAGACAGGCCCATACTATTCAATCTGCTTATCCAAGCCCATCATCATCCAAAAGGAAGAATCCACAGAGACACAGAAAACCATGAAACCACACAGCTGCAGGGCCCTGCCTCTCAGAATGAACGGCGACGGGGGGGATGGGCTGGGATGCTAGGCCAGAGTTGACTCTGCAGTGTCTACACTGTAACCGTGGGCAAGTCAGCCCCACAGAGTCTCGGAGTCCCAGGACAGAAAAGGAACCTAAGGATATCACCATCTTGTAGGGCTGTGAGGACTCAATGAACTGACACGAAGTGTGTAAACCACCCCAAGCACGATCTAGCAAACACAGGATGCCGGAGAAAGTGTTTCTCGTTCTTCCTGCAGGCCAGGCCCAGGAATTTTAAGGGACTCTAAAAAGAGGGCATGAAGCAGAAATCACCATCTTAATTATTTTACAGGAATTAAAATACATGTTAAGGGAAAAATGATGGCTGAAGTTTTTCTGACTGAGGTCTGTATTACAAGCCCCCCGCTCTGTGCCAGCCACAGGGCCAGGCAGTAGCCTCGGGCCCCTGGAGGCTCTAGACTTGAATTCGTGGGGAGGATTGCAGAGGAGCACGTGAGCCAAGACCGGAGGTCGCAGAAGGCTTCCTAGAGAAAGTGAAATTTAAGCAAGAAGCTGGAACGTGCCTGCGTGTTGGGTAGCCGAAGCAGCAGCCTGGAAAGCTGGATGAGTATTTTAATGCGAGAGAGCAGCACGTACAAAGGGCCAGCTGACAAAAGTAGAAGGAGAGAGGAGAGAATGAGGGGAGATACAGCAAGGTAATAAAGCAGGAGCCCGAAAGGGAGATTTGGGTTTGAGTCTTAGGAGCATTTTGCAATGCAGAAGAAGCACCCTGGCCACAGCCACAGGGTGTGAACAGAGCCTGGAGACAGGAAGGTGCGTTTCAGGAGATGAGAGGATCCTGCTAGAGTGCTAGAAATGGGGATGGAGAGAAGAGGACAGAGTCAAGCGAGAGAATCCACAGAAGTAATAAACAGACTCGGGTAGGAGATGAAGGGAGTTTGACTTTCTTCTTACTGTTCAGGGAAGACACACTAGGGGTTTCTCTAAGACCTTTGGGGACAGGAAAGGGGCAGGGTTGCCATTCCTGTTTCATAGGTGAGCAAGTTTAGGGAGTGTGGGGATAAGCCAGCATGGGGCGCCTGGGTGGCTCAGTGGGTTAAAGCCTCTGCCTTCAGCTCTAGTCATGATACCAGGGTCCTGGGATCGAGCCCCACGTCGGGCTCTCTGCTCAGTGGGGAGCCTGCTTTCCCGTTCTCTCTGCCTGCTGCTCTGCCTACTTGTGATCTCTGTCAATTAAATAAATAATTTTTTTTTTTTAAAGCCAGCATGAAAGCTTTCATCTCTTATCTCTGTTTACATACTCAAATTTAGGCACCTCTTCTGGAGGTAGTGTGTGAGAACTTCTTTCTTATGCTATAAAAAATGAATAAAGAAACATTAATGGGCTTGAAATCCTGACACAGGCTACCATTTTCTCATCAATATTGTCTCATATGAACGAAATATGTTTACAAAGATGTAGGTGAATTAGAAACATAATAAAGGTGACAGATGAGTCCCAAAGCAGAAGACAGATTTTTCAATTTCTTAATTTATCATTCTATGTATCAGTAAAATGTTCTTTTGTTATTGAAAACAAATGTCTTCAGATAAATTCTTTCTGTAAGAATCTTTGTGTGTTTTTGTTCGTCACACAGCCTAGCCATCTGAAATTAGACGTGAGGCAAGATCCAGAAAGTTAATTAGCGCAGGGCTAACATTTACTGTAACTAATCATTTCGCATCTTTGGCCACGCGCATTTTCCATTAAATTCTCACAAGAAATAAAAAAGACAGATCATCAATACATATTGTGCACAGCAAAGTGCTAGTCATTTATATTTTAAATTGCTTGCAGCATTCTGACTGGCTCTTGCTAAGATTTACAATTTTAAAATGAGTCACTTAATGTACTGTTTGCTAAAACTTTCAGGAAAATCGTCACTTTTGACTGGTTGGACTGCTCCCTGTTTCCACCCATGGTCACCCTATCTCTTGCTTTCAGAACGATGCCAGGACGCCCAAGATCTCAATCTCTGTGGCCGCTCTAGTTCTTAAATTCAAAGTCTACTAGCGCAGAAAACCTGTTGCAACACCTCTTCTCCATGAGAATCTATTACCGTGATTTGAAATGTGGAGTTAAAATGTTATGTCTTTGTTCACTAGCCTTCAGTGAGTAGTTCCACAATCGCTTCCAATTACCTAAAGCATTTCTACAACAATCAGCCTCAATTTTTAAAGTTAGAACCACCTGGCTTTCACTTTGGGAAAGCTTTATTAAGAGTGTTGGTTGGAATTAGGTTTAATTTTGTCTATATGGTCAAGGTGCCATGCAAACTGGAGGCAAAAATGGCA
The DNA here is from genome assembly GCA_004024625.1 of Mellivora capensis. Classification (NCBI taxonomy): domain Eukaryota; kingdom Metazoa; phylum Chordata; class Mammalia; order Carnivora; family Mustelidae; genus Mellivora; species Mellivora capensis. The sequence goes on along the minus strand of PISX010028429.1, from coordinate 14,341 downwards.
CGGGCTCCAAGATTTCTCAAATGGCTGTTCTTAAAGATGCACTGGGGAACAAGGTGCGCTTATGGAAGAGGAAATTCCCAGTCGTGGTCAGAAAACATTGCCAAAGGTTAAATCGGCAAAGGACAAATGCAAAAATGGATCCCAAAAGAAAGCAACAGCAGCAACAGAATTAAAGAGGTTATAAAATTGTGTGATTAGTCCTTACTGGCAGAGCATGGCAAAATATTTACCTTCTTTCCAGAACTTTCAACTTACCAACTTAAATGTCAAGGTTTTTAAAGCTTTGGGATCATCTACAATCTTCTGTAAATTAGCAGCCACTGAAAAATACAAACGTAGAGAAAAAGTGTCCAAATCATTTACAGTAACACCGGATTTTCACATCAATGGTTCAGAAAATCTGACTAATCATGCAATAAGCTGCAAAATTATTTCTTTCACAGGCTTTGCAAAGTCCATATAAACAACCAAATTAGTCTCACACATTTTCTACAATTTATATCTTCAGTGCATCTGAATTCATCACTATACATTGAGCCCACATTTCATACAGCAAACTGGGAAATTACTTTCCAGTGGAAAGTAGAAGTGAGAGCAGCCCCCAGTTTCTCTACCTCTTGGTTTTTCTCAACACTCAACACTACGAAATTTATTAGCCAGCAGAGGGCAGCACAAAATAGAGGCGAGGTATTGCAAAGAAGGGTTTTTCTGAAAAGAATTAAGGTCAGTGCCTTTGAACCCCTCGCCTATAAATTCACTCAATTCTCTGCACCCATTTTTATCAAGGCAACAAAATACAGTGGATAACCTCTACGACTTGGGCATCTGTGTTCACGCTTTCAGAGCACAATAGTCTGTCAAAGCAGCGAAGAGCCACCTTGAACAATAGCCAAGTTGGCTGAAGAGGGGCAAGCCCTAGAGGCTGTCGGTTGGAGTTTAATAGTGAAGATACGTTTCTTCACTATTGAAGGATTCATCAGAGACCCTGTCCCATCTTCCACGGTATCATGATATATTTGATACTCTGTCAGAGATGTCCATTTTTCCAACTTCCTCCCCTGGCTTAGGGTACAGAATTATCAGAAGGTAATGATGACAGAAATTTAAAACCTCACACTTTCCATATCCAAATCTAAAGTCTCAAGGACTGAAAATCAAGTAAGTGCTTCTGGTGAGGGAAAAAGAAAAGACTCCGGAAGAAATGAGGGAAAGTTCTGTGTATCATTATTTTTCATGTGGAAAGTTATCTGCTGCTTCAGTAATTAGGTATCTGAAATGTTATGTGACTATTTTAAGATAAAAAAAAATTAAGATAACATAAATATTTTGAGAAAAGGGTTTCAAATAGAAAATCTAAGTAAAGAGGAGAAAAATCTGCATATTTCATGTTTCTCTAAGGTTGACTAAAAACAACCTAGAGACATGGATTTTCTGCAGATCAGTTTATTTCATTTAATCTATCAGCTGCAGAGGAGAAAAAAAATGAAAATTATATACTCAATATGGCCTATTTCTCTTTATAAACCATAATTACAAGCATCATTTTATCTTCATTTGTTGCTCTTAATACTTCTACTCTGAGCAATCTGTAAAGTTTCATTTATGGTAACCGCCCCCCCCTCCCCCGGCACCGCCTGCCCCATCTTTTTCTCCTCTTCCTTTTGCCCACACAAGCCAACCATACACATGTCAGGTAGAACCTGGGCCACAGAGGCGCCTGGGTGGCTCAGTGGGTTAAAGCTTCTGCCTTTGGCTCAGGTCATGATCCCAGGGTCCTGGGATCAAGCCCCGCATTGGGGTTTCTGCTCAGCAGGGAACCTGCTTCCCTGACTCGCTCTCTCTCTCTCTCTCTCTCTCTCTCTCTGCCTCTCTGCCTACTTGTGATCTCTGTCTGTCAAATAAATAAATAAAACCCTTTATAAAAAAAAAATGAGCCTGGGCCACCAACCTCAACAGAGTTATCATCACCAAGTGTCTGTTGGCCTCCTCAGCAGTTTCCTGAGCGTATTTCAGATGATAGAATCATCTAGTAATCCATACAGGAAACACTGGCTCGTGGAGTGAAAAGCTCAGCTGTGCAATACTGTTTCACCAAAGCCAGTATTTATGATGTCAGAACATTCTGACTGGACGCAAACTGCAACAAGTGCACAGAATCACTATGTCCTTAAAACCTAAAAGTTCCTCTGATTTGGGTTGATTTCATGAGTCACCGCAATGTCTTCCTGTGAATTTCAGTCCTTTCATTAGAGACTCTTAGTTAATGTGGATGATTTAGTGCCCTGTTCTGGGTCATCTAGTTCCAGTCTGCTCTATAATGTTCCGCCAAAAGCCGAGCTCTGTCCTGCACAAATTCACAGCCCTCTGTCTGGTGTGCATGCCTGTGGGTTAGCGCCATTCTCCAAGGAACATGGCTACTTGAGTTGTAGACTTGGAGGGCAAAGCTGAAATGCTAACATCTTCAACAATCGTCCTGGAAACCACATTCCCCAATGGTGAGCCCTATACCTCAGGGACATTAGAAATTCAAATTCTGTCTTCAACTCAAAGCAAAAATAGCAAAACTGGCCACTTACCTGATTACTCATCCCAGCTGCTAGGCTTATTTTCAATTTAGTTGATTCTAATTTGTTGTAAAGTGCTATAAAATACCTTCATTTAACTGACATCACATAAAATTCAAGGTGATGCTAATTTCTCTTCCACTAGCAATGCTCATTAAAAAGATGGGTGTCACTGTTTTCTCCCTTCTCCTGACTGTGCACCTGGATTTCAAAAATAAAAATGTGCCTTACTTGGAACGTGAGCAGAGAAGGAAGGGTTGGATAGGGCTGGTCAGCTTTAAGAGCTTCTCAAGTATGTGCTGGTACCACTGAACTTCACGCTTTAAGGCACTTTGGGATTCCCCAAAATATGGGGCTTCTGAACTTTGCCTGCTCAGTAGCCATCCTCTTATTTCCAATCCTTCCTGGCTTTCCCAAATAGAACTTTCTGATGCAGACGCTGCCTTCTGGGAGCTTGTCCCTTCCCACCCTCTTTAGTCACAAGTACTCTGTTTCTTGGCACAAAGGGCACAGAAAACACTCACCAAGGTATCAGGAATTGTGCTCCCCTTGCCCTAGCACTGTGGCTACAGGCTACCTTTGTGTGAGCCATCACTACTTCTTGGCTGTTTGGGGGTCTCTGTGTTACATTTAGGCTTGAATCTCTATCAGTGTTCGGTGCTCTTTTGGGATAACATTTGACCTAAGGTATGGTCGGTGTCGTGCTTCGTGAAGCTGTAACAATATCATTAATGACCACTTGAAAAAGACACCGATGCTCAGTGGCTCCCTGATCGAATGCAAACAAAGATGGAAATAACATTGTCCTGGGGGTTATCAATCAGAGGCAAGGCAGCAGAACTGACGTCTCTCTCGCAAACCAAGTCTGGCATTCTCCAGACCCTGTTTTCTCTATAAACTTGTACTACTCAGATTCTCCACATTAGGACAGTTAGAAAAGTAACAGTTACATAATGACTATTTACAGTCTGTGTTTGCGTTACAAGTGATTAGTAGAAAGATACACTTTTCTCCCCAGATACCAGTGTATTTCACAACAACTCATATAGTATTGACGTTCTGGGGGCCGGGAGTGAGTTTATCTAATCTGAGCTATTGCCAAACAAAAGCTGTGAAGAAAAGCACCCCAGTGAACACCAAGTCCAATGCATTCCCCCCAGAGGAAATTCTGAGAGAAGACAAAAAAGCGCAGACTTGGGTTACCCGACAAGGTGATGTCACAATATTGTTTGATCCGAGGACACGACCCAAACATCTGCTGTGTACCCTGCGCTGCTGCGGAAAGGCAGCAGAGGATTGCAAAGCAAGAAAGAGACACAGGTACTGAAAGGGAATCTAAGCTTCTAAGGAAGGAAGGAAATGATGGGAAGGTAGGTCTCTAATGGATGCCACTGTAACACTAATTCAAAATCACAGCTAATTATTATGTTTGGGAGAAAATACAAGAGATTTGCCCTGTTATTTTCCCCAAATCTCCAGGCTCTTATCTTCAGATGAGTGTAGCACGATGTGTAAGTGCGTGAATCCCCCAGTCAGAGTGCCTGGGTTAAAATCCTGCCTCTGGCTTAGAGCCATGTGACCCCATGAACCTGGGCAAGTGTGTGTAAGTGTCTGTGCTCGAGTCCACATATCTGCAGAATGTGGATATGAATAGTGCCGACGTGGCAGAGTTCTTCTGGGGACGGAGTTTAGACACATACAGTGTTTAGACTAGTGCTTAATGTACTGCAAGTACATAAAAAGGTCAGCTTACTATCTCCAGCCTGGACAACCGCCTACCTTCACTGACTTCCCTACCTTCAGTCTTAACTCATGAGCCCTCTTACACTCACCACAGAGACTTGGAGAATCTAAGTCATGAACTGGGGTGTTTTTGCCTCCTCATATAATACTATTTAACTGTTCATATCTGCTTCAGGATTAAATCCAAGTTTTTAATGTGGTCTATGAGATCCTCCATGGTCTGGCCCAACCTACTTCTCTAGTTCATTTTTGCCACATCCTACCCTAGGTTTTCCTGGGAAGGGTTCCATAACCACTCCCAGCCTCTAGGTATCTACCCCTACTCTGTATCATCATGTGCTGAAACAACCCATTACAGAGCTTGTTTCCCCACTTGATTCAAACCCTTTGATAACCCAGACAAAATCTTATTCACCTCTACAAAAGGTTGATCTTTGAAATATACCTGTATCTACAGAGACTGAGGACTTCTTCCCACTTCTACTGCTATTACCCAAGTGCAGATGCCACCGTCTCTTGTCTGGCCTCACACCATAGCCTCCTGTCTCCCTGCTTTCAACCTCCCTCAATGGCTCAGCCTCTACCCAGCAGTCAGAAGACACTTCTCTGACTCAGTTTTGTCTTTATGGTGTTTGAAATTATTTATTTCTCTTCATCTCTACTACCTCTATCCCATCTCATCTATTAGGAACCACCCAAACTGGCTATTTTTCATTGTTTTTCAAGAGATGAGGAACTAGGTCACTCTTCAGATAAACCACCCAGGCTGGGATAGGTGGTAACCCCAAAAAAGGGAATCTACAATGGTAAGTACAGGATGGACATGATGAGCGTCAGTATGGCCTCAAGACCACCTACAGCGATGAGGACTAAGTCATATCACTAACCTTCCCTCTTACAAGTTTCCCCAGAAAAAGAAACCAATCATTGCTAGGGGAACTTTTCCCAGGTGGATCCAAACAATACAAGGGATGGACTATTGTGGATACTTGGGTGTGCAGCCCTGATCTTCTCTTTAGGAATGAAGCAAATGCTCTCCCATCTGCTGGGATTATTGTTGGCTGATGACTCTTAGCTTTGTCCCTCTTTGGGAATTGCCCTTGGAAACCTTAAGACTAAATCCATGGACAAACATGGTACAAGAACCTTAGAAGGCATTTCTATTAGCAAATTTATGAATCAGTGCAAATGAAAGAGAACCACAAAATAAAAGAATATAAAATATGATACCAAATATCTGAAATGTAGAGGGGAGAGGATTAAAGAATGAGTTCAAAAAAATTACGTGACCATCAGTTTAATGTAGACTGCTATATCCAGAAGATGTTATATATAAACTGAGTGGTAACCACAAATCAAAAAAAGTTACAGATATGCAAAAAATAAAGAGAAAGGAACCTAAATATATCACTAAAGAAAACCAAACCATGAAAGAGAGAAAAAAGAAAAAAGGATCAGAGAAAAACTAAAAAGCAACCACAAAACAAGCAACAAAATGGCAATAAAAACATATCTATCAATAATTACTTTGAATGCAAATGCTTTAAATGCTCCAATCGAATGACACAGGGTGACAGAGTGGATACATAAACAAGACCCATCAACACTGCTGCCTACAAGAGACTCATTTCAGACCTAACGACGTCTGCATATTGAAAGTGAGGGAATAGAGAAATATTTATTATGCAAATGGATGTCAAAGAAAGCCAGAGTCGCAATTCCTATATTGGACAAAATAGACTTTTAAACAAAGTCTATAAGAAGAGACAAAGGAGGACACTAAACAATAATAATAATAATAAGGGAGATAATCCAACAAGAATATATAACTAAATGAATTCAGAGAGGTTGCCGGATACAAAAATCAATGTACAGGAATTTGTTGCATTTCTATACAAAAATAATGAAGCAGCAAAAAGAGAAATTAAGAAAATTCCATTTACAGGTGCACTAAAAACAGTAAGATGCCTAGGAATAAACCTAACCAAAGTGAAAGCTCTGTACTCCAAAAACTATAAAACACTGAAAGATATTGAAGATGACCAAAAGAAATGGAAAGACATTCCATGCTAACAGACTGGAAGTACAAATATTGTTAAAATGTCTATACTATCCAAAGCAATGTACAGATTTAATGAAATCCATATCAAAATACCAACATCATTTTTCATAGAACTAGGACAAAAAATTCTAAAATTTATATGGAACCAGAAAAGACCCTGAATTGCAAACCAATTTTGAAAAAGTAAAGCAAAGCTGGAGGTATCACAATTCCAAACTTCAAACTGTTACAAAACTGTAGTAATCAAAATGGTATGGTACTGTCACAAAAAACAGGCATCTAGATTTCTGAAACAGAATAGAAAACTAGAAACAAACCCACAATTCTATTGTCAATTAGTCTTCGACAAAGCAGGAAAGAATATCCAACAGGGAAAAAGACAGTCTCTTCAACAAACAGTGCTGGGGAAATTGGTCAGCTATATGCTGGACCACTTTCTGATCCCGTAACATGAAAATAAACTCAATGGATTAAAGATCTAAATGTGAGACCTGAAACCATAATAATCCTAGAAGACAACACAGGCAGTAATGTCTCTGACATCAGCTGTAACATTTTTTTTTTTTTAAGATTTTTATTTACTTGACAGAGAGATAGAACACAAGTAGGCAGAGCAGCAGGGAGAGGGAGAAGCAGGCTCTCTGCTGAGCTGAGACCCCGATTCGGGGCTTGATCCCAGGACCCTGGGGTCATGACCTGAGCTGAAGGCAGATGCTTAACCCACTGAGCCACCCAGGTGCCCCAGCTGTAACATTTTTCTATAAACGTCTCCTGAGGCAAGGGCAATAAAAGCAAAAATAAACTACTGAGACTATGTCAAAATAGAAAATGTTTTGCAAAGTGAAGGTAACAATCAACAAAACTAAAATTTTACCTATTGAATGGGAAAAGATATTTACAAATGACATATCCAATAGAGTGTTAGTATTTGAAATATGTAAAGAACTTACACTATTCAACACCCAAAATACCCCCAAATATTCCAACTGAAAAATGGGCAAAAGATATTTTGAATAGACACATGAATGGACGTTTTTCCAAAGAAGACATTGAAGTGGTCAGCAGACACGTGAAAATGTGCTCGACATCACTCATCATCAGGGAAATGCAAATCAAAACCAAGGTGAGATACCACCTCACACCTTTCAGAATCACTAAAATCAAAAACACAAGATATCAAATAAATAAATAAAATCCTAAAAAAAAAAAATCACAAGAAACAACCGGTGTCGGCAAGGATGTGGAGAAAGGAGCACATTCAACGTGCTCTTGGTGGGAATGCAAACTGGTGCAGCTAGTGTGGAAAACTATGGAGGTTCCTCAAAAAGTTAAGTATAGAACGACCCAATAATCCAGTAATCACCCTACTGGGTATTTTCCCAAAGAATTTTTAAAAATCCCTAATTCAAAGGGATGCATGCACCCTGAAATTTATAGCAGCATTATCTACAGTGTCTATCACTTGATGAATGGATACAGGGGCACCTGGCTGACTCAGTCAGTTAAGTATCTGACTCTTGGTTTCAGCTCAGGTCCTGATCTCAGGGTTGTGGGATTGAGCCCTGTGCTGGGCTCTGTGTTCACTGTGGAGTCTGCTGGAGATTATCTTTTCCCTCTGCTCCTCCCCCCACTTGTTCATGTGTGCATGATCTCTCTCGCTCTGAAATAAGTAAAATCTTTATTTAACAAAATAAGATGTGCAATGGATAAAAGAAGATACATGCAATGGGATATTACTCGGCCATAAAAACAGTGAAATATTGCCATTTGCCATGATACAGATGGAGCTAGAGAAGATCCTGCTAAGAGAAATTAGAGAAAGACAAACACCTTATGATTTCACTCATATGTGGAATTTAAGAAGCAAAGCAGAGGGAGAGAGAGAGAGAGAGAAACCAAGAAACAAGGCTCTGAATATAGGAACCTGATGGTTACCAGAAGGGAGGTGGGTGGGGGAAGGGTGATGTATGGAAGTGTTGATGATGGTGATGGAGACTAAGGCGTGCACTCGCTGTGATGAGTCTCGGGTGATGTATATTACCCTGTATGTTAACTGTACTAGAATTAAAATAATAAAACACTGGCCATTCTGACATGTTTTTAAAAAGTACAAATGATAAATAAAATATTAGAGGAAAAGGGGGAGGGGTTTATTATTTGCCATTTCTTTGCACTAGATTTGTAGATGGTGGGAAAAAGCAATAATCAGAAGAGATTTTAGGAATGTTATAGGTACCGTAAGTAACCAGCCTTTGAGACAAAAATATGAAAAAGATTTGAGTATTAGCACTATTTACTTTGGAAAAAGATTATAGGAACTAAAAAATAAATACCCTTTGCCATTCTCCTTAAGGTTTGGGTAAATTCCAGTTTTTTTAGTATTATCTTGGCATAATGGGAAAGCCTGAAGCAGTCTAGAAGAGTTAAACTGGCAGGTATTGAACCTGGCCTTTAAAATATAATCATAAAATTACTATGTTGGTCCTGAATTTCCCTTATTGTGTTTAAGGTGGAGTTTTACGAACTGGACCAGAGGGAAGTAATGGAAGTGCCCAATGATCATTATGTTATTATTGCTCTTTCTGAAAGCAATGAAATGGTATAATCAATGAAATTGTAGCTTCATTTAGCTGGTGGAGAGGACATACCAGTATGTTTATGGCTTAATTCCTCTTTAGGATGAGGACGAAGAAAGTAAAAAACTAAAAATGCTGTATGAAGAATGACTAAACTTTAAAGTCACACTTGCCAAGCATATCCAGAACTCGCCTGAGATGAAGGTAAGAATGTATTTGCTTTCGAAAAACAGAGGATGACTACATTGGGAGACAGCTGTTAAAATGTGCTTGGGTTCTTCAAAAAATAGGTGCCTTCACCTGGGGTGTTTAATTTTGAAACCCTCTAAATTATAGGTAAAAGTTTGTGTGCACATTTCTCAGGGTAGGGGGTTTAGCTTTTACTAGATACTCACTGGGGTCGTGCCCTGGATAACCTTAAATTCCTGTCCCAAATGCTTACTAACATCTTCCCATACTAACGTAAGCAACGTGGGGCCTTTTGCTTATTTTTAGAACAGCCTCACAGAAGTACAACAGACATATAATAAATGGTACCTATTCAAAGTGTATAATTTGGTTAAGTTCTGATACACATATACAGCAATGAAACCACCACAAATAAGATAACGAACATATCCAAAATATGCCAAGATTTCACCAAATCCTTTGTAATTCCCTCCACCTTCCCTTCTCTGCCACTCCTTCCAGTCTACCCAGGAAACCACTGATCTCTTTGCTGTCACTGTAATTTGCATTTCTAAAATTGTATACACATGGAGCCATGTAGTGTATACTTGTCTTTTCTGGCTTCTTTTCCATACACCATCGTTACGCTGAAATTCATCCATGTTGTACCATGTATCAATAAATCATTCCTTTTCAAGCAGTATTCCATTGTATGGATATGCCACACTTTGTTCACATGTTCGTCTCTTGATGGACATATGGGTTGTTTCCAGGTTTTGCCATTTCGTGCTATAATGAGTACCGCATGTTATACATAACTAATGAATCATTGAACACTACACTGAAAACTAATTTTGTACTACACAGTGGCTAACTGAACAGAATAAAAAAAAATAAAGCTGTTATCCGCGTTCATGTATAAGTCTGTATAGACACACATTGTCCTTTCATCTGGGTACATACCTAGGAGTAGAGAGCGGCTGGCTCATACAGACATATGTGTGACTTTGTAAGAAATTACTGAAATGTTTTCTAGGGCAATCGTACCATTTTTACATTCCTTCCAGCAGTGTGAGGGAGTTCCAGTTTCTTACACACTTGCCAACACCTGATGGTAACTGTACCTTGCATTTCCCTGATAGAGCATCTTTCCATGTGCCTGTTTCATACAGTCTTTTTGTTGTTGTTGTTGTTTTCTCTTTATTCTTGTTTTATTATTGTGTAGTCTTTTTAAGGTCACTTTCTAACAATTAAGAGTTTCTATAAATGCAGGTGTAGTTTTTCTTGGTTAAGGAGAATGCTTTTTCTAAAAAGAATCATAAGCCTTTGTTAAGCAACTATAGGTGTTTCTTCATCCAAGAGATAAGTTTTTCAGATCTTCTAGCTCATCTAGTAAATGATAAAAACAAATATAAAGGTCTTGGATCTCAAACAGCATCAGTCTACATCTTGGAAAATCTCCAAGAGCTCCCTATAGAGTTCAGAAACCTCAACCTTACTATGGATTCTCTAATGTGTAGATCACAAGTTCGAGTAGAATTAAAAAAGAGAAGGAAATGGTCATATCATGGAAGGCAGAAGAGATAAGACACAGGAAATCCACCCAGCTTTGATTTATTGCTAGAGGTAAAAAGAAAAACCTGTCCAGGTCTTCCCTGTTTACAGCAATAGATCTTATTTAATTATACTAGATGTCTAGATTCCAAGAGAAGAGTCTCGCACCCAGAGTACATTCTGGAAATATTAACAAGACTATATGTATATAGGGCATGAAGGTAAGACATACTCCAGGATGTTAATGAGAACCCCCCAAACACTGCTGGAAGATGACTTATATGTAGCAAATACTACAGAATAAGATGATAGGCCAGCTGCTCTCCACTGTATGTATAAGACTACAAAATTTATGCCTCTTCAGTGCCTACAGTCACTTGATTGAAAATAAAAACACTTGCAGAAATAAGCTTTAAGCTATATTTATGACCTTGTCAAATCATATGAATTCTAGGAAAGTTCTAATCAGTCACAGGAAATACAGCAAAGGGGAAATGAAACTTTTAATTCATAGGATCAACTTTTCTTGTCACTCTTGCTTTACCTTGATTTGTTTTATAGCAAGGTTTTTCAGTAATCACACACTAATAGGACATACACAGCTTGGGATTTAACCTACCAGCTTCTGGACTGGGAAAAGCTTTGGAAAAGTTAAAATTAATGAGATAGTAAACAAGCCGGTAAGAGGAATGCTATTTAAATTATGGGCCAATGCAGTCAACTGAGGCAGAGCCATCTGGCATAAGCGCACAGCTTGGAGAAACCTGAAGGACTCCTAGCCCAGCCCGTGGCGGCCGCCTTCTAAACACAAACATTTCTCACCCATGTATGTGGCCATCTTACACGGAGGAGGAGAGCTGGGCTTCTTTTTATATTATGTGGCACTGCCCAGAGGGGGACACCTATTTTATTTTCATTTCTTGAGTTATTTTCTTCTTTGTGGTATATTCTAAAACATTTGAAGGGTTTTAGTAGCCAGTAAAAGGCACAGACCAAGGCAGAACAAGTCACTGATTTTTTATTTTTTAAAGATTTATTTCTTTGAGAGAGAGAGAATGAGAACACAAGCGGAGAGGAGAGGGAGAGGGAGAAGCAGACTCCCCGATGAGCAGGGAGCCTGTCGCAGGGCTCAATCCTAGGACCCAGAATCATCCCTGAGCCAAAGGCAGATGCTTAACCAACTGAGCCACCCAGGCACCCCAATTCACCTCTTTTATAACAAGGAATCAAACTGATGCAAAGATTGGGAGTTCACTCTAGATTAGGATATAGCCTAAAGAATAAAGGACCTGAAATCTAATGCTATTTCTAATACACAACATAAACTTCAAAATCACCTTCCATGTGCCTTAGACCACTGAAACTCCAAGTATCCAGCGGCCCAGATATTTATAGGTCCACATGAAGTATGGAATGTGTGCCAGACGGAAATCAGTCATTACTCCCTTCACTGAGAAAGTCTTACTACCTCCTCTCCCCCCACTCCCAAAAGTTAGTTGAACTTCATGACACTATTGTGGCACAAGCTAGTACACGGATCACACTGAAGAGCCCTCCTCTGTGTTGTTCCCCAAATAATACTCACCTGCTCCCATCCTTCCCCCACCATCCTTGATAGACTGGCTTGGGTCAAGTCTGAGAAAACTGGCCATGCTCTAGAGCATCTCCAACAACAGGGAAGATACTTAAATGGAACTTTTTGCAGGAACTTCACAATCAACAGTAGAATAAAAGATGGAGAGAGAACAGGAATGCGGGAAAAGCTGAAGAAATAAAATACTTCACAAAGAAGCTTCTTGTCATAGTGTCATATTCAATTTAACATTTATTCTGTATTTTTAATTTTTAACAAATCATTGTTAATTGCTGCATGAAAATAAGGTGGCATGAACTTGGCAGACTCTGCTTTGTACCTGCAGCTTTGATCTTATCTAGTAAATGTGAGACATTAATTGCAGTGAACACAGATCTCACTCCTACACACGATTAAATCTGAAAGACCCTCTCCATAATCTTCTCCCATACCCCCTAACCAATTCCCCTTTTGCTGTTGAAGGTAATCTCACCTCTCTTTGAATGACAGCGTGCAGAGCTTGCCAGGGACAGCTAACTGCTCTGATTAGGGTGGGAGTAGGAGTTGCAGTCTGTGCTGATGCCCCTGCTAGAAATCTGAGGCAGCAGCTAGTTGTGCTAAGGGCGAGTGGGCAGTCCGCACAACAGAGAAAGCACAGTTGGGCAGAGTCATTGCAAAATCAGAGGTTTAGGGACCAAAAAATATACACAGAAATTAAAGGCTGACATACAACAGAGAGAGGATACTTTGAACATGTCTATGGTACTGGTTCTGAGATTTGTTATATGGGATCCAGTCTACAATGATTTTTCTTTTTTAGTAATCTTTTAAAATTTTTATATTAAACTCTTTTGACACTAAAATGAGCTTTAAAAAAGTATACGTTTAATAAGAAGTTAGGTCCCGCTCTTTTTTTTTTTTCCCGGCTCTTCTTTTTGCATAAAGCCAAGAAACCCATGCACAATATTTGTCCAAGTTTACCACCCGTCCTGGGGCTGTCGTTAAGTCACTGACTCCCAAGGAGACAGAGGAGACACGAGTTGCCTGACAAAGCATCAGAACCTTTGTCAAGAAGCAGCAGTTCCTATTCAAAGGCTGTTCCCAGAAGAAAATGACTTGACAGCCACAAAAGCAGGATGTATGTTTACATATCAGCCCTGTGAGAGATCCTTTTCATCTTGCACTCAAAACTGTCCTGGTTTACATGATAAATTGGTACGGTCATCCTACTTACAAGGGATCTAGACTGAGGCTCCTTGAAAGTAGAAACCACCTATAACCTCCAGAGTCCCAGCCAGTCCCCAACACTGAACCTGGCACCCAGTAGGTACTAAATGAATTAACAAAGGAAAGATCTATAATCCTAACGGGATTAGGATGTAGTTTCTCAGAAGCCCATAAAGATAGGAAGAACCAGAGTTGATTAGAGTGGCATAAGGCTGGGGCTTTTCAGACCTCCAGCTCCTACCCCATACCATAGAAGGAACATCCTCTATCTTGTTAAATGCTTGAAAAACTCTTCCCCCTCTCCAGCTGGCCAAGGTAGCACAAAGACAGAACAAGGTCTATTTAGCTCACTATTATACACGTAATAACCAGCACAGGGTCTGGCTCACAGAAGGTGCACATAAATAATTATGAGTTGGATGAATGAAAATAAACTGGCAGCACATTTTGTCAAAGATATTGTCAAGGATTATGTTAACTCTTCCAGGAATCTGCAATGAAATTTGAGCCTCGATCTCTCATTATGGATAGGAGGATAGATTTCATGGTAAACCAATTTTAGGCAATTAGGAAGTAGTAGAGATGGAATTATTCTCCTTTATGGTGGAAGGAAGGGGTGTAGCCTCTCTTTGTCCCTAAAATTTAATGAAACCTACAAGGAATTCAGGCATTCAAGTGTATTGTCTGCTTACAGTACACTGAACTTAAGACATACTCATCCCACCCTTCTGCACTAAGTCTCCCAGATGGGAGCTGGAAGCTGGGCATATAGTGCTCACACTTGTAAGATTATCCCTTCGACCCTGACAACATGCCCTGGGGCTTTTCTCCCTCTGTTACCATTGGGATTTAGACTGTGTACTCCTACTTTCCT
>PISX010028428.1:0-21582 GCA_004024625.1 Mellivora capensis | reverse complement strand
GGTTAGTGTTGACCCTAACACACCCTCACCCTCCCACTCCCAAGCATCCCTTTGTTTTCTCATAACTGTCTCCATATACTGAGGCCTGCTAGGCTTCTGTTTTGTTTGTAATCAAGACTTCCCATACATTCACAGCTGAGGTAATTTATGTCCAGGGTAGCTTTCAGACAGCATTTTGACCAAAAGGGAATGTGTTTATCTTATAAGCCCAGAATCTTACTCATTAGGCCTCTGAACTCTATTCCAGCTCAAGTCTGAACTGAGGCCTCTCTTCCCAACAAGGCTGGTTAGAATTGTTATCTGAAGATGACCAGTGTCTCATCCTGCATCTCCTCCACCCAAATTAGACTCCTAAGAAAGATTAGAGAGCCTCTCAGGTCTTTGGGGGTTTTAGTTTCTATACTTCACTAAAAATCTAGAGTTTAAATCTAGCTAAGACTGCTGTTCCAAGGTGCATCCCCTAGCGCCCTTATCACATGACTTGATGAAAAATCTCCCAAGCCTTACATATAAAGATTATTCTTCTTTCCTACTTTTGTGTAGCTGTATATATAAATTCTGACAATTCTACATGTTCCCAAATACATTTTATGAGGAGTTGCACATACCACTAGTGACATGAGCACCAGCACCTTTGACACCATATTATATAATTCTTGATGACAAATTCTAATGTTCTGTATCCATCACTATTCCTTCATTATTTCCTAAGCCTCTCCTTCTGTAACGTTTTGGCGTATGCTCTAACCAGAAGTTCCAATTTTCCTCTGCTGTATCTATTGCTATGTCACGTCTCCAGGTAACAGTTGCCTATAACCTTGAATTAGGTTTCTCCAGAGAAACAGAATCAAGGTGTGTGTGTGTGTGTGTGCGTGTGTATGAGATTTGTTAGAAGGTAGTGGTTCGTGATTATGGAGGTTGAGAATGCCCGCTATCTGTTGTCTGCAAGCTAGAGACCCAGGAAAGCCAGTGGCATAGCTGGAAAATTTGAGAGACAACAATGTAAATTCTAGTCCAGGTCTAAAGGCCTGAGAAACAGAAGTGCAAGGGGCAGATGATCAAGGTCTCAGCTTACCAGTCAGGAGGAGTGAATTCAACCATTTTGTTCTGACCTTCAGTGGATAAAGCTATCTGCTTTATTGCAATCACCAATTCAAGCACTAATCTCTTCTGAAAAACACTATCATAAACGCACCTAAAAATCATGTTTAACCAGCTATTTGGATGTCCCAGAGCCCAGCTGAGACTGACACATAATTACAAGGGCTTATTAAGTGGAGCAACTGGATGGCTCACTCGGTTATGCATCTGCCTTCAGCTCAGACCATGATTCCAGAGTCCGGGGATCGAGCCCCACGATGAGTCCCAGGATGAGTGCCAAATCAGGCTCCTGGCTCAGTGAGGAGTCTGCTTTTCCCTCTCCCTCCCCCGAACTTGTGCACGCCTTCTCTAATAAATAAATAAACCATAAACAAAGAAGGGCTTATTAATCTTTTTTATCAATTTCAGAGAATTCTATCATATCTGAGCTATAAGGAACCTGGACTTTAGAACTCACTTGTACCAGATGAGAAAAATGAGGCCGAGCTTAAACAAATTCCTCCTAAAGTCACCCAGCCTAGAAAGTTTTCCTAGATAAGGAAAAAAAGAAAAGAAATGAAATCGCACTACGATTCACTTTCTAAACATCTAAACTACAAGCCCTGAATTATCATTTACACACCAGGAAAGCTTCAGTTCTTTTGATTTATTCTACCCATTTTCAAAAAAACCGAAGAGGGGTCCTGGGTGGCTCAGTTGGTTAAGCATCTGCCTTAGGCTCAGGTCATGATCCCAGGGTCCTGGGATCAGGCCCCCTGCTCCGCTGGGAGCCTGCTTCTCCCTCTTCCTCTGCCTCTCTCCCTGCTTCCACTCACTTATTCTCTATCAAATAAATACGATCTTAAAAAAAAATTTTTTTTTTTGTTCTTAGAGGGGAAAATGTGCATCAGAATTTTAGAATATATTTTTACTCAATGAATAAAACGTTTAACATAAATACTTCCATGAAATAAATCCCAAGTACTACATTAAAGTTTTTTCAGTACAATTTATTTTTATTACACTTTAAATTGCATTTATTAAGTAGCTTAGAAATATTATCCTCAAAGTAATAGAACTCCAGAGAAAGGCCACTAGCTAAGGTAAACAGTCTCAGGGTGTCAGCTTCCTAGTTAGCTTGCTTGCCTCTCCATTATACATACTTGCTCTCTGGTGGTTATTACTATGCAATTGTCTTCAAGATGCGGCTGAAGCTTGAATCTACATCTGGGATCAGGCCATGTCTGTAAATCCATGAATACAGGTCACTGACTGCGTTTAGCGTAGAGTCAATGATGATGAATCTGAAAAAGACTGGCTATTCTCTTGGAAAAAGAAAAAAATCACCCCACCTAAGTGACAGCTCAGTTTTCTAAGAAACTCTGAAAAGGATAATCAGCAAAGGGAAAGAATCAATGATAAAAGGATAGAGATAATACTCTGAAAATAGAGTAAATACAATATATACACACTGAAGTAAGTAAGCTTCTCCTGAGTCTAAGCTCTTACTTTTATTTTTAAAAGTCTGATAAAAATGTACTCAACTACATTTTATACAGTAATATTTAGCGAACGTTGTCCAAAAAGACTTATGTTTTAAGTTCATTTGTAAAAATAATGAAAGCTGTATCACTCAGTCTCTGGTCAATAAGGAAGGAAGAAAAACCCTGCTAGAAATGACAATAAATAATTACACACAAAAGGCCAGGTGACATAAGAATAGTATATTAATTAATATATTTTCTTTGTATTTACAATAAATCCATTTGTTAATACTGTGATAGAAAAAATAATCAGTCCACATTATGTAGTAGAAACAGGCTTTGAGGATGACCATTCCTCTCACAATAAAAACATACAAGGATTTCTCCCACAGCTAAAGTACTTTTCAATGTGACAGTCTTGGGTGAAGATAAAACTGACACAGTACTTTACCTTATAGATCAGCTATGTCCTAGAATCAAGACTTCAAGGGTATTACCATTAAGCAGCAAAAAGCTGTTTAGTTTTTCTAGGACTATTTAAATATAGTAGTTACCATGTGAGAATTTAATTTTACTTTGAGTTATAAAAAGTAAAAACACTAAGTTGGGTAACTACATTAATCAAAAGCAATCCCCAACAAAAAAACCATCAATAAAAATGAAACAAGGCATTCTTATAAGTGTATCATGCATAAAAAGTATAATTACATAATATATACTTTAATGACACCAGACTAGTAAATAAATGAGGTAAATTTTTCAGTTATTGAAATAAATTGTATTTAACCACTTAAGTGTTATGCTGCCATTGCTTCAGTTTCAAAATATAAAGTAATATAATTAATCTATCATCTAAAAACTGCATACTTTAAATGTTTACTTTTTTTGATCCCCCTCTGAGACAGCAAAGGGAATTGTGTAACAAAATATTATCTGAATATAAATTATCAACACCAATATAATACAATTATCATGTAATCGCCATTTTCATATGCACAGTGGAAATACTGTGAAAGCTAGAAAAAAGGTGAAAATAGACTGGCCAGAATTTAAATTTCAGACTAACCCATGATAATCTAGAACAGGAAAAACAAAATAAATTTAGAAAACAGATATAACTTGGTATCCTTTCCAAATTCAATAATCCACCAACATGCAGCTTCTAAACATATCTATTACCTCAAAGTTAAAAAAAAATGTAAATCTCTTTTTGAGCTTTAGTTTTCAAGTTTATGCGCTTAACGAAGACTAACACTAGCAAGAACTGTAATACTACTTTTTAAAAATCTAGAATCTTTGTTTTTTTATTTTGTGTTTGCTTTCCCTATTTTAGTTATTATTAAGGGATTAAGAGGGAAAAACATTAAATTATCTGGTCAAGGGTAAGTATGTGGAGCCAGTTCATGAAATTATTAAGTTGAATCAGCTGGATCAAGAATTTCCTACTGTGCTGCTACTAATTATCTATAGCTACCCTGGAGTAGTGATTTAGAAGGTGTCTATCGTAACTATTGACAGTACTTTTCATCGTACATCAATTTCTATTTTTACTTTCTTCTCTCCCTTGCCACTTACATGCATGACTTTAACTGTGTGATAGGAAATTTTATTTTACAAACTCATTTCAAATTACTGAAGAGGTGATTTTAACACATAAACCTACCAATCCTGAGATGATGATGACGACAATGATGATGATAACAGGAAAACTAAAACCCATGTGGTTTCTCACTCAAATTTCTGCTTTAGTTTCTTTTGGAAGATGGCTGGCAGAATGGATAGAAAAGCCAAAATCATTAGAACGAATACTGAGTTCCAAGAAACAGCCTCCCCCGCTGTTGTAAGCTGGTAAAGTGTTGTTCCAGCTTTAATCGCCACAAAAGAGGGAGGTGCAACACCTAAAAAATAAAAACATAAGCAGTAATTTTTAAAAATAAGATTTTGTAATATACTTTATATTCACAAAATTATTCATAACTCATAACAGCACTAACATTATTCTAAGACTTTGTTATGTAATATTTTAAATGGATTCAAATAAATCCATATTCAAATTTTTAAAAATTAAAATTTTCTCTGTATAAAATTTCTTGTAAGAAAATACTGATCTCCATTTTGGAAAAATGTAATTTAAAGTCCCTCACATTTATTTCCATACAAAGAACTAAATCTTTCATAACTACCTCTGAAGGATAATGAACTTAAAAACTCAAGAAAAATTTCCATAAAATAATTGACAACCTTTATCAATAGCTTTAAAAAAGAGAATGTACTTTGATTCAGCAATTTCAGCTTTAGGAAATACTAATGTAGGGGTGGTGCCTGGATGGTTCAGTCGTTAAGCATCTGCCTTTAGCTCAGGTCATGATCCCAGGGTCCTGGGATGGAGTCCCGCATTGGGGTCTCTGCTTGGTGGGAAGCCTCCTTCTCCCTCTCCCACTCTCATTCCCCCCTGCTTGTGTTCCTTCTCTCACTGTTTCTCTCTCTGTCAAATAAATAAATAAATAAATAAAATCTTGGGGGGAAAAAAGGAAATACTAATTTATAAAAGCAAAGATCTAGTCTCAAGGATGTTCATCAATGCATTTTAAGTAACAAAAATCTGGAAATAACCTAAATGTTCAAAAATAAGATTGAGTGGATTGTCATTCATTCTTGACAGAACATACTTAAAAATAAAGTGGTAGGAGATGCTCAGAAATAGAAAGATACTCAAAATATGAGTAAGAGCAGTTTATACAACAGCATAGGTGGTGCAATGTTTTATTAAAAACCAGAACAAAATGGAAAAATAACTTTAGACCAAGTTGAAGTTAACTAAATCTCTAGGCATTCCACATGTAAAATAAGAAGATAGGGATAAATTCTTTTTTCTGATTCCATGAACTTAACATTGTTTTACAAAATCCAAAATTATCCCTGCTAAGATTTTCAAGTTTGTCATGTTTTTTCAAAGCAGCAACAAAAAATTGATTATTCTTTTCACGATCTATAAATACTAACTTAAACTTCAATACATAGTATGAGAAATCTGTTCATTTCATTGGTATCTAAACAATTCAAATTAAATTTGAAAGAAAAGCAGAATACTCTTACTAAAGAACCATCAGAATTCACAAAATGTATAAATGAATTTTTATGTCCACTAATTAATTTCAAAATTAAGTGCCAGCTCCTTAAAAGCAGGAACATTTTATTAATACTGCTTCCCCCATATTTCTGGTAATGCCCATAATAAATACTTATGTCAATAAAAAAGAAAAATAGATCAACTTTCTACTGAACATTAAAGTTCAATATTTCAATATGTGATTAAAAGACAAGGGAGTAAATTATTCAAAAAGGGCACCTTGATTTTCTTTTCTCTCTACCAAGGGAGAGAACGGAGTTAGTTAAAGTCCTGCTCAATCCTGTGTGATTATAAAAATATCCAACAGAAAGTGCTCTTCTTTAAAAGAAGTAACACAGAAATACTTAAACACATAAATTTCTATTTATGTATGATAAACTCTGTGCCCAAGAGTTATATATGGTGCTGGCATGTGTGCAAAGAACACGAAACCTAGCCCAGCCGGACACTGTTAGGTACATACACAACGAGTTCTAACACACCGTGAACCAGAGGCCTTACCTAGAAAAGTGCCAATAAAAAAAACTTTCAGTGGCACGTTTATCACAGGGGATGTAATATTAATAAACCAATTAGGCAGAAATGGTGTTATTCTCAAAAATATAATGTAGTTAATGAGATGTTCTCTATGACGTTCAACCTGTCATAAGAAAGAAACCAGTTAGGATCAAGATAAGTCCAATATTGAAAATACGTTGCTTAATATAAAATATTTATTTTGAATTCTCATTCCCCGATAGTTCAGAATCTATCCAACAGAACTGATCAAAAAAGGAGCTTGAGGGGTGCCTGGGTGGCTCAGTGGGTTAAAGCCTCTGCTTTCGGCTCAGGTCATGATCCCCGGGTCCTGGCATCAAGCCCCACATCAGGCTTTCTGCTCCGCGGAGAGCCTGCTTCCTCCTCTCTCTCCCTGGCTGCCTCTCTTGCCTACTTGTGGTCTCTGTCAAATAAATACATAAAATCTTAAAAAAAAAAAAAAAAAAAAAAGGAGCTTGAAAATGACAATGAACTACTTAACACATGCTCTTTACCAGAGCTAAAATGAGATTTTTTTTTTAAATCATACTTACAGCTTAATGTTACACTACTAAAGATGGTTCTATATCAGCCTAGCTAATATGGCTCAACAATGACACTTTACACCTCAAAAAGCAAAATTAAACTTAAAACTATATACAAGATACACATCAGGTGACTAATATTTTAATGCCTTTAACTTCTTACAATGTAAAGGGCTAGTACAGCAGCACGTCACTAAATCTAGCCTCCAATTTAATCTTTATTTTTCTGTTATTTTGATATATATTACATGAGTGATTCATTCATTAGATAAATGAGACTGCCTAAGTATATGGAGATATTTAGCCAGTTAAATAAAAGCACTGATTAGTTTATACTTCTAGATCTTGCTTTACAAATAATGATGGTGATTTGCAGCAAAACACTTACTTTGTCATTTCTTAGTCTGTAAAGCAAAAAGGTAAGGCAGAATGATTTCTACAATTCCGCTGGCATTTAACAGGTTGTTTCTTCTAATTCTTTATAAAAATAAGATTTTCTTAGCAACACTGTATTAGACCTTCCTGTGTAGTGCTGCTATTATTTATCATCACTTGTCTTTGTAGAGATCCTAAGAGAACAGTCATTTCTACTGATGAGATGCATTCAAGGAGTTGGCTGATGAAAGTTTTTCAGTGACCCACTACAGTGGTCTGCATCAACCCAAAACAGATGAGGTGTCCAAAATCGTGAATGCCTTCACATGTTGACTTCTCTGCTCTGACTGAACTTACTAGGAATGGAGAACTAAAACTCCTGTTACAGGGACATCCGGGTGACTCAGTCATTAAGTGTCTGCTTTGGCTCAAGTCATGATCCCAGGGTCTTGGCATCGAGCCCTACATAAGGCTCCTTGCTCAGCAGGAAGCCTGCTTCTCCCTCTTCCACTCCCCCTGCTTGTGTTCCTATCTCGCTGTGTCTCTATCAAATAAAACTACTGTTACAGGGGCGCCTGGGTGGCTCAGTGAGTTAGGCTTCTGCCTTTCACTTGGGTCATGATCTCAGGGTCCTGGGATCGAGCTCCGCATCGGGCTCTCGGTTCAGCAGGGAGCCTGCTTCCCCCTCTCTCTCTGCCTGCCTCCTCTCTGCTTACTTTTGATTTCTCTGTCAAGTAAATAAATAAAATCTTTTAAAAAAAAACAAAATAAAACTATTGTTACAGCACAGAAACTTCATATTTGAAAGGATTAACATTCATTATTTGCCCACCACTTTAATTTACTTAGGTGGAAAGGTCATTTTTATTAAAGCCCCGAATCTGGCTTAATTCTTAGAGAGACCATACATTGATACACTGACCTCCCAATTAGCCAAAGAATTACATTAAATAACTTAAAAATACATGCTTACCTGCTGTGACCATTTTACTGCTTTCTCTGTTAGGTATTTGTATACAACTGGCCTCCCAACTAAATAGGAGAGCATATAGCAGAATGAGGCACCGAGTCCCGAACACTAGGAAATAACAAGAAGCCATAAGCATTGTGTACCTTTCCATCTTAGTCACATAGATATACTCACTTAAGGAAAAGTTCAACTAGTATACTTCTTTCAGGGTTAGGGGAGAATACTCTGCATGACTCCTCTTTGTGCAGAGAACAAGAACCCATTTGATCTAGTCCTTTCTCAGACCAAATCAGGACTAAAATGAGACCAGCTGAAACTAAATGGCACTTGTGATTAAACTTAGTGACTGTATCCAAATAGTTAAGGATAGCATCTAGCCTAAGAATAAGACTTAAAGAGCCAATTCCTTTTTCAGTTGCTATGCTTGAAAATACTACCCCCCTACCCACCCCCACCCGCGTCCTGGACTTAACTCATTGTGCGCACCAACACCCTTGGACTGTTTGAATTACAAAACACAATAAGAAGGAAAGGCTAAAACAGAGCCTATGCAATTAAGTTTGTGATGTCCCTGTTCCAGGAAAAAAACAAACTATAACATCTGCTTATGGGAGAACTTGTAAGATATTACTTTAACATTAATCACCTCTTAAAACTAATGAGTTTATGCTTACATAGACTGGTGGGACTAGATGCCATCCTTCTCCCTCATCATTCTATCAAAAGCTACTTTTTTTCCCTAGTCTCCCAAATTCATTTTATATACTTACCAAACAAACAAGAAATAAGGCTAGCGGAAAAGGATAAAGAAACCCTGAGAGTATACTGAGAAATATAGAGCCCGGGATAGCAAATGTTTGCAAGCTGTTAACTTCTAAGTTAAGGACTAAAACATAATAAAATGGAATTTTTAAAAGACAAATCAAACATTTTAGGAAAAAGTATCGATATAGAAGTTATATTTTAAGATTATATCCATATCTCAGTATTAATAAAGTAAAATTATATCTAGAAGTTTAAAAAACCTACAATTCAGTTATAATGCCTTTAACTCTAAACTGACCATTTGCTAGCATCATCATAAATACAATGCTAATAAGAGTGTGTTACTAAAAGAAAAAACAGGACAAATATCCAACATGTACCAGATAAAGAACTTTGGCAAAAGAAAAGAACAAAAGAAAAAAAAAAAAAGAACAAAAGAAAAAAAAAGAACAAAGAAGGCCTTCAGTATGTTTCTCTAATGCACTGCATATACTCCTAAAATGTGTATAGGAAACAGGATTTCCGTGAAAATCTAGGTACATATAGGGTATAATAATTACTTGTTTCTAACTTAACTTATAAACTTTTATAACTTATAAACTTAACATAAACATTTACTTCAATTCACTACTCATTTTAAAAAGGATAGGGGTTAGAAAATATAGTAAAAATCACAAACCTTATTTTAAAAACAGAATTATGCTTTTTTACTACTTCCCTCTTGTTCCCAGTTTTGGTGTGGAGGCACCCCCCCACCCCCACCACCTTTTAAAAAATCCCTAACATGATTTACTTATAAGTTGGTCAGAATTGAGTGGATTCCCTCAACATCTGCCCTTCCTTTAAAATTTCTATCTTCAAGGGCACCTGGGTGGCTCAGTCGGTTAATCATCTGCCTTTCACTCAGCATGATCTCAGAGTGCTGGGATCAAGCCCCATGTAGGACTCTGTGCTCAGCGGAGAGTCTGCTTCTCCCTCTGGGGGGGCACACTTTCTATCTCAAAATTCCTATCTTCCCTCATTCTGCCACTCTTCTTTTCCTCTAGTTCCCACTTTGTTCATGTTTTCATCTCAATCTCCTCTGTCTTCTTCCTGGCTTCTTTCACCTTCAGCTTCTTGCTCTTCCACAGGATCCCTCCTGTGGAAAACCGCCGAGATGCCTATGAACTCAAGAAAACCTAGGCTTTCCTTGACCGGGGTTATTCTCCCCAGCTACTGCGTCTCATCTTCACTTCCCCACAGAAGATTCCTTCCTTGTCCCCTTGCAACCTGACTTACCCATGTACCACTCTACTGACACTTTCTCCTGGCCAAAAATAATGATTTTGGGGGCACCTGGGCGGCTCAGTGGGTTGAGCCTCTGCCTTTGGCTCAGGTCGTGATCTCAGGGTCCTGGGATTGAGCCTCTGCTCAGCAGGGAGCCTGCTTCCCCTCCTCTCTCTTTGCCTACTTGTGATCTCTGTCTGTCAAAGAAATAAATAAAATCCTTAAAAAAAATAATGACTTTTTTCCTGTTTCTTTTTTCATTCTGACTTAATTGGTTTTTAAATTATGTAAAATATTTACCTGGTTCTAAAGTCAAATCTACGCAATGAAGTACATCTAGAGGTTTCACCTCTATCCTTGTATCACATTCTCTCCCCATAGGTAAACACTGTTGTTGGCTTTTAAAGATATCCTCTCTTTTCAAAAAAAGATAACAAAATATCTGCATCTGTATGTGTGTACTCATATAGGTAAAACACAGCATACTGACTTACTGTTCTGCCCCTTGCTCTTTTCATTGAACAAGATAGCCTGGAAATAACGCAGTAACGGCATAGAGAGACATTTCTCATTCTTTTAATAGAGTCCACTCCAGTGTTTACATTTACTACGGCTTATTCAACCAGTCCCCTATGGAGTAACACTGGGTATGGATGCTTCTATTTGAATATTTAAAATTCTGCATTACCTAAATCACCTAAAGTAAGTATTACCTTCCTTTCCCAACCTATTCTCTTTTTCTCAAAAAGCCAAAGAAAGGTAACCAGCAAGAACAAAACTGGCATAATATTGATAAATGTTGAAGCTAGATGATGGGTCCGTAGGAGTTCATTATATGATTTTCTCTACTTTTGTGTATATTTCAAATTTTCCATAATAAAATAAATTTTTTAAGTTACTCAAAGATTTTAGCCTTAGGGAAATAAACAAAAAAGGGATGATGGTGACACTTTTAATGTCATCCACAGCTCAAAAGTCCTCAATGAGTACCCAATTCCAACTGAATATTCTAAATTCCTTAGCCTGGTACTCAAAGTCCTCTACAGACTGAGTGCAATATCTAGCCTATCTTACTAAGCTTATTTCTCTATCCTCCCTTTTTCATACCCTAAACTCCAACTAAACTGGATGGCCAATCACACTTCTTACAAATGCCCTGGGCTTGCAAACTCTGCTCTAGACTTGCTCCAACTAGATTGAGACTGTGCCACCCTCTAACTATGATTCCTCATTGTTCCAGTAGTTTTCTACTTTTGAACACCCAAAACACTAGATTTGTAAACAGCATATAATTAATAACCCAAAAGCTGAGAGGCAAAATAGGGCAAAACAAGATGACTTTCCAAAGTAAACAGAAACTATAGGTCTTGTTCCCAAAAACCTTATAAAAGTCAAATGAAAAAAATGAACCAAGTTTTTATCTTACCCAGGGAAAATATTTTAATTTATGGTTAAAGTGTATAAAGGCAAAATAACCCTTAAGTCTAACACTATGGTTTTCCCAGATAGGCTCTAAAATAGAATTAGTAGGCAAAGGCAGCAGTTATGGGTTTCTTAAAACAGTTTATTATACTATTAAATTACTTTACAAATAGCTGCCAAATAACTTGTTGAAAGATAAGTGCATAATAGTAATTCTCTAAATTTTCCCTTTTATTTTTTCTCACAATAAATAAATAATGACAAAGTTCCTACATACAGCACACTACCTAAATAAAAATGTGTTCTCACTAAATGGAGAAAAGAGTAACGTCTATATCATCAGCAGAAGATTTTGTAAATGTACCTGTAACAAATTGCTTATGCTAGGAATAACTGGTGCAGTGCTCTTAAGTATATACCCAAATTTGCAGAAGGAGGCAAGTATAGAAACATACATATATGTTAAATATATAGCATCTAATCTAATATAAATCCAAGAAAAGAAAATGCTACTGAATTTTAGGAGAAAAAGTTTACATTGACAAGTCCAATAACCAAAAATTCAGGAAATAAAAGAAGCCAAAACAGAAATAGTTTGAAAGAAAAAAAAAAAAAGTTTGAGAGAATTAACAAAAGTAACTAATTTAACTTTTAAAAATAAATGCTGGTTGGGAGGATGCCTGGGTAGCTCAGTTAAGCCTCTGACTCTTAATTTCAGCTCAGGTCATGATCTCGGTTGGAGTCATGAGATCAAGCCCTGCACCTAGCTCTGTGCTCAGAAGGTTGTCTGCTTAAGAATCTACCCCTCTCCCTCTGCCTGCCTCCCCCATCCCCACCCCTACCCCCCTGTCCCACTCCATCATGAGCATTGGATAATAATTACCTTTCCAAAATCAAGAGATAATGTCTTTTTTTTTTTTTTTTAAGATTTCATTTATTTATTTGGCAGAGAGAGCAAGGGAGCACAAGCGGGGGGAGTGGCAGAGGGAGTGGGAGAAGCAGGCTCCCTGCTGAGCAGGGAATCTGACATGGGGCTCCATCCCAGAACCCTGGGATCATGACCCGAGCTGAAGGCAGATACTTAACCGACTGAGCCACCCAGGCACCCCAATAATGTCTTCCATTAATGGAGAAGATCTGAAAATAGGTTGGATTAAAATAAAAAATACAAAAAATCAGATTGACATTAAAGCCCATAAATTAGAAGATTATTGACCAGTAGCATAAGCCATTTGAAAATATGTAGGAAGAATAAAGATATTTTCCTGACTTGTTAATACATGTTTCTATAAAATTAAATACATATCAGTAATTATTTTAAAAATTCATATTCTTTGAATTGACTAATTAACCTCTTAAGATCTTTTTACAAAGAAACCATTAAATGGAAGGGAAAAATCATGAACAAAAAGATTCCTAACTGGACAAGTAGAAAAATAAAAAATCAGATACAAATGATATCTTCAAACCTAAGGGAATTTTTAAAAAATTATGCTGTGGTGATTATTAATTCAACATAACTAAACTAAATTAAAATAATCAATTAACTAATATATCATAAATTAAATAGATATAAAATAATTATCTTAAATAATACAGAGGAAAGGAAGATGTTTATGATAAGTGAAATAAGCTGAATACAAAAGAACTGGTAATAAATATTCAGAAATAATAATTGAGTTGCGATAGTTTTAAAGTGAGAATTTTTTCCATTTTAACTTTTCTATATTTTATTAAATATTACACCGAATTAACAATTTTTAAAAGAAAAAAGTTATGCATAACTAAACAGAACTTTTAAAACTTCTTTCTTGAATAAAACTAGACGACATTTTTTTCAGTAAAAAGGATACAAAATATATGTAGCAAAATAAGCTACAAGTACTTGTACATAAAAGGTGTCCTTATATTTGGATAAAACTTTTCCTAGAGCCTTGGCATCATCCATATCTCTGGGAACCTTCATATTCACTCTTTCTTCTCTAAAGAAATAAAATTAAAGTGAAAATTTTTAAAGCAGAAAATTTGCCAAGATAATTTTATCAAAGTTCAAAACATGAAATTTTATCCAAAATGATTTGATACCTTGATCTGTAATATAGTAACCATAAATTTGTAAGTTTTAAGTCAAAAGTCTATAAATTATTTGTTTTTAATGCTTTATTATGATTTCATGAGACCTGTAATCTATATATGAAAGTAAGGATGATCCAAACTCAGTTAGGTTAAAAGCATTTGCTCCAACACTGGTACAAAATTTTGAATTAATTAGTGAACTACTGATATTAGCATATTTAAAACATATTCAGCATCATTTTGGGTAATCCTCATGATAAACTAAGGTCAATAATTAATTACAACTAAAATTAAGTAAAATTTTTGGTGAAATTACAGTTCACATCTTTTCTGGAATATCCCAGCCCAAAGTTCAGATAAAAATGGTAACATTTTTCTTTTTCTATTCATTTTACTTTCTGTTTGGTGCCTTATTTGGACCTGAATGATTTTTGCTTATAAAAGCCTCAAATAATTACCTTTGTGTTTAATGCATATTGTGCCCATTTGTTTACATGATAAAATTTAACTGATCTTGCATAATAATGACAGACTGCTGCTTAAATTCTATAAAGATAGCAGGTAAACTGTGTTTTCTCATTTATAAATTTAAAAACTTTAAAAACTCATTATAGGGGTGTGCACATACATCTGTACCCACGTGCACACACGCACAGAAATAAGCAGAACATAACAGGTTTATAATAGCATACTTATATACAAGTCATGTTATCATCCTTACAGCAGACTGAACACAAAGACAACCTCAATCTATATTCTCTATATTCTTGCCCTCTTCAGTCAGTTCTTTACTTCCTCCTCCTTGATCAAAACCAGAAAGGATCTAAAATTCAATCATACTAATGTTAACCATCAATAGGAATGTTAGCCTCCCAAAGGCATTTATACTGATGTAAGAAATCAAAGTACTAAAATAAAGATAAGTTTAACTATAAAATTGCAAGCATAAGGAATTGTTAATGAAAGGAATTTAGGGCAAAACAGGAACTTCTGAACACCTTGAAATATTTCATAGTTATCCATTACTACACCAGTCTGACCCTGGCTGAAAGTCTAACTACATTTTAATAGTCCTTTATGTAATCTATGTTTATACAAAGGTGGTATTACTGTTTAAACAGCCCTAGTGGAGGGGGAAACGACAAAAAAACCACACACAGCCCTGGGGTATTTTGCCTTCTTAAAGTGTTTCAGGTCCATAATCTCTTCCCTAAATTAAAAAACCTCTAAAAACCAAAAGTTCTTCATACCTTGTCAGCAAAAGTTGACCCACACTTATGTAATTATTCACATAGTCTTTTATGATGCCCTTTTCTATGCAAAAATATTAATGTATTTGATTATGGGATGCTGCCCTAGATCCCGCTGGAGGTACTACATAATATACAGTATTTATTCCATGTAGTCTTCCCAAAATGGAAAAATTCTAAATTCTGAAATTTCACCCCCAAGGTTTTGGCTAAGAAATTTTGGATGTATAGTAGATAAGGTATACAAGGTTTACACAAAGTCCATTTCACTGTGAAAACTACCTTTTCAGACCATAACATTTTCATAAAATGCAGAAAAGAAAAAGAGCGAGGAGAGAGAGAGATGTGGTGGGATTGGAAGTGGATGAATAGAAGCAAACAGAAATTGATCACAAGAAGGAAGGGAGAAGACATGGATGGACACGTGTAGGGAGGGAGGAGGCAGAGAAGAAGAGCATCAATGTTTTTCAAACTGCAGGTCAATATCTTTCATGGATTTTAAAATAAGTTTGCTTCCTCACTTATGGCATTAAAAAATAAATCTAATAATGAGAACATGATCTGTTTCATGAAACTTTAAGTTAATTTTACATGTACAGATGTATGCAAGTGAGCAAGAGAAAATGGACAGGCACATGCATGCAGGATCGTGATATAAAAACACATTTCTTAATGTAGTTATATTTTTTTAAAACATTTGAAGGCCATTAGAAAAATGAGACTTTAACTAGGGGAGCAGTGCTAGGAAACCCCTGCACAGAAAACCAAGAGGCAAATTTGGAAAGGAGTGTTTAAATAACAGTGTCAATATGGACTTGCTACAAACCATGAGAGTTGATATACAATCACCATGACATTCTGTTGCTTAAGATTAGTTTAACTTTTAATCCATCTATAAATGTCTAGGCATTTTCAGTTTCTTTCTGTATACTTACTCACTAAGCTGAGGAAAATTTTTATATACCAGAAACATAACAAAAGCTGCAGATAAGAAAATGGACACCAATATAAGAAGTGACATTCTTGCTGACCCAGCTTCTGCACAGGCTTTTTCTGAAAGAGGGAAAAAAAAGAGGCTGTAATTAAGACAAATATTTTTAAAAAGATAAGTATTCCAAGTCAGCAAATAATTTCCTTAAAGAATTTCCTCCCCCAAAAAACTGTTCACACTTTTGTCCAAAACACTGTTTTAACATAAAATTTTTACTACTATTGTATTTGACATTTATTAATCAGGCATACTACTCTTGGGGGGATATATCCATTTCAGAAGCATGAAAAACAGAACACCAGAATTTGTAGAATTTATTTGTTGATAAGCCAAATGGGAAAGGGGGCATCGCTCTAAATACTACCACTGACTTTCAAATTTATTTATCTATATTGGGAGCTGACAGCACAGACAGAAGGGCCTCTTAGGAAAAATGAAGTAATTTGGCAATTACTTCAACTGTCATAAGAACCCAGAGATTGACTAATACATCTGGTAAATGTTATACTTCCTTTTTTACACTGAGGGCTTCAGAATATAGTTGAGTCTCTCGTGTTTTCAGTGGCTCTCTGAGACCCAAAGAATGGCAGAATTTGTTTACATTCCCTCACAAGGTAATCTTAGTGTTATATAAAAAATTATATGCAAGATAAAAGTATGGAATGAGATCCAGGAGACAGCAAGCAGAAGAATGGGCAAGGCTGTTTCTACCAGGCTAAGGTACTGGGAAAAAGCAGAAGTGAAGGGGAGGGCTCAAGTTTTACTGCCTACATTTGCCATTATCCCGTGTATAAACTGATAACACTCAGATTTTTAAAAATATATGTATGCTATAATAAGGATTATTTTTAGTTCTCTGAGAACTAAATGGATGGATCTACAATGCCCGTTCCCTAACTACGTTCTATGTAACTTTTTTTATTTTTTAAGATTTTTTATTTATTTATTTGACAGAAATTACAAGTAGGCAAGAGAGGCAGGCAGGGAGAGAGAGGAGGAAGCAGGCTCTCCACGGAGCAGAGAGCCCGATGTGGGGCTCGATCCCAGGACCCTGGGATCATGACCTGAGCCGAGTGGCTTTAACCCACTGAGCCACCCAGGCGCCCCTAGTCTCTGTAACTTTTAAACACACTTTTACGAAGTATCCTAATCAAATGCCTGTACTCTATTCATTAATTTCACAAATCCTTCTTCACAAACATGTGTAGTAGAACAAGCAATAACACCCTCTTTCTCTATAGTAAACTTTCCCATGTTCCCCTTCCCTCCAAAGTGACTAATCTCACTGGTCCTATTATAATCTGGCCCTATAACAACCCTCTACCTGCCCAAACACAGAAGGCTAAGTTGCCCAAGATTGGACACCTGAGTCAAGTAGAAACACTTCATTACTGACTGACGAAAAGATGGACTAAAACAAAGAGATGCTCTTGTCAAGAGGTGGTAGGTTTTTTTTTGTTGTTGTTTTTTAAGATTTTTTAAGATTTTATTTACTTATTTGAGAGAGATACAGCGACAGAGACGGAGAGAGAGAGAGAGAGCGAGCACGAACAGGGAGAGGAGCAAAGGGAGAGGGAGAAGCAGACTCCCCACTGAGCTGGGAGCCTGACATGGGGCTTGATCACAGGACCTGGAGATCATGACCTGAAGGCAGATGCTTAACTATCTGAGCCATAAGTCAGGTGTCCCAAGAGGTACTAGGTCTTGAGGCTGAAGCAGTAAAAGCCACAGATAACAACTGTGGCAAGCCAAAAACATGTACCAGAAAATATAAGAGGGGAGACTGGAACATAAATCCAGTGAAACTCATTGATTTCTAACTTTCTCATTCTCCTTGAAGCCTGGCTATATTTCATTTCTTGCTCATAAATGCCAGTGAGATTGTCTCAAATTCTTTTTCCTATATTCTCCTTTTTATTGGTGCTGGTTTAAACTTATTTCTGCTCCTTTCAACCAAAAAACCTTAATTAATTAAAAAACAAACTTCATATTATCCTCTGTCTCATTATGGCAGCTTTATATATTTTACAACTGAATTAGTAAGATTTTGCTCAATTCTATGTTGAACATGGAGCAACAGAAACCACCTAGCTCCGTGCTACCCAAGGTGTACTGCGTGGGCCACATGAATCAGCATCACCAGGGAGCTTGCTGGAAATGCAGATTCTCAGGCCAACATCCCAGAATTACTAAACCAGAATCTGCATTCTAATAAGATACCCAGGTGATCTGCATGTACATTAAAGCTTAAAAGGAAACAATATGGTAAGTACTTATCATAGGTAAGTAAACAGAAGCCCTAAGGAGGTTGTACTATTAAAAAAACCTAAATCCTTAAAAAATTAAAAAAGTAAATCAGGGGCACCTCAGTGGCTCAGTGGGTTAAAGCCTCTGCCTCCGAGTCAGACCATGATCCTACATGAAGAAGCAAAAGACCCATCTCATTACAGGGACTCTAACAAGTTTTCGTGGTCACAAGAATCCACTACAGTATTTTTGGAAGTAAATTTATTTCAAGGGCTTTAGAATATTTTTATTACTAAAATTTAAAAATGGTGGGGGGTGGGCTGGGTGGCTCAGTGGGTTAAAGCCTCTGCCTTCGGCTCAGGTCATGATCTCAGGGTCCTGGGATCGAGCCCTGCATCAGGCTCTCTGCTCAGAGGGGAGCCTGTTTCCCTCCCCTCTCTCTGCCTGCTCCTCTGCCTACTTGTGATCTCTGTCAAGTAAATAAATAAAATATTAATAAATAAATAAATAAATAAATAAATAAATCATAAGCAACCAAATAGCATAAAGTATATCTCTAAAGCCTTTTAATATCCATTTATAATCAACTCATAATTTCTGTGGAAATACAAGTTGCTTAGGTTAGTGCTTTGATATACCAGATATAAGTTATTCTTAGCAGGTCATTAAAGCAGATTTCCTAAAAGACAATACTAGGTTTATCAAGTTTTAGTATTTTGTGAACACTAAAGACAAAAAATTTTATCTTTTCCAATTTTCTGTAATCTAAACATTAACTTACTTTGTTATCATCTGGCTCTAAAAAAGGGACTTTACTTCAAAAACCAAGTCACAAATAGAAACTTACTTGTTCATTCCATACTTCTAAAATTTACTGCAGGAAGGAATAGGATCATAAAATAATATAAAAGATCCCTTCAATGCAGCAATAAACCAGGCATGCCTGCCACTGAATACTCCAGTTCATTAATCCACTAACATATTTATATACATGCTTTTTTGCAGCACAGAAAATTAAACAGAGACTTTAAACATCTGAGGTGGGTCAAATGTGAAAAGGTTTCTGCAGAATCTTATAATAACAAATGCCTAATTGTTCATATCTTTGCCCTGGTTATGATATCTAACTTAATGCATGTCTTGAGAATTTAAGATATCATGTCTATTCACCCTAAAAAGAAAAGAGTAATCAGCCAAAAGTTACAAAAATATCAGTGTGCACTAAAACTAATTCAACCGAAAATGTAGTTTTAAATAGAAAATCCACTGAAACACAAACTTCTCTTAAGGCTAAAATGTTATTTTCCTACTTTATTAAATAAAGAAGTAATGTACTGGAAAGGAATTAGAGTAAATATATAAACATTGAGGTTTTGGGCATAGTTTTCTATGCACTGATAACAAAGCAAAGACAGGGGCGCCTGGGTGGCTCAGTGGGTTAGGCCGCTGCCTTCGGCTCAGGTCATGATCTCAGGGTCCTGGGATCGAGCCCCACATCGGGCTCTCTGCTCGGCGGGGAGCCTGCTTCCCTTCCTCTCTCTGCCTGCCTCTCTGCCTGCTTGTGATTTCTCTCTGTCAAATAAATAAATAAATAAAATCTTTAAAAAAAAAACAAACAAACAAAGCAGACATATTAACATATATATAGTCTGTACAACTTTTTCAAAGGTCTGCTACTTTTTTTTTTTAAGATTTTATTTATTTGACAGACGGAGATTACAAGTAGTCAGAGAGGCAGACAGAGGGAGAGGGGGAAGCAGGCTCCCTGCTGGGCAGAGAGCCCGATGCCAGGACCCTGGGATCATGACCTGAGCCGAAGGCAGAGGCTTTAACCCACTGAGCCACCCAGGTGCCCCAGGTCTGCTACCTCTTAAAGGCATGTTCCTTTTAAATCTACCTGGAATTACCTTGCTCAGCCTTCATTTTTCACTTACTTCCTTGCTTGAAGTCCGGAGTACAAAAAGGATTGATACAAATAGTTTACTATCATGGGCATCTTTTAAATTCTTCAAAACCACTGCTTTTTTGTTTTTCATCCAGAAGATATTTGTGGACCCAGAATTACTCCTAAGAATAAACAAATCATCCCCCCCCACCCCTTCCTTCGTAGTTTTCTTTAGGATTTCTACTCTGCAAAGTGTGCACTCAAATGCAGAGTTACTCAGGACTACATGCTGAACATCTATTATGTACAAAATGTTCTGCTCAGCCTTGGCTTTTAAGAAGTAGATACCACAATTAGCTAGTTTCCCAAAGAATGGCAGAAAGAGGTTCTGAGTATACAGAAAAGTAAGATTACTGGGCTAGAGTAATGGAGACAAGATTCACAGAGCAGGTAGAAATTTGGTTGAAGACTGAAAGATGAGAAGAGCTTCCAGCCTACTAAACCATAACTTGTAGCTAAATAATTTTTAAAGATTTCAACAAGTTATATCATTCTCTTAAATTAAAAATTAGGGGCACCTGGCTGGCTCAGTTTGTACGACGTGCAACTTTTTTTTTTTTTAAACTAGGGCTCAATGATTAGCAACCATAGCTAGCTTTTTTTTTTTTTTTTAATTTTATTTATTTATTTGACAGACAGAGATCACAAGTAGGCAGAGAGGCAGGCAGAGAGAGAGGAAGGGAAGCAGGCTCCCTGCTGAGCAGAGAGCCCGATGTGGGGCTCGATCCCAGGACTCCGGGATCATGACCTGAGCTGAAAGCAGAGGCTTTAACCCACTGAGCCACCCAGGTGCCTCTAACGTGCAACTCTTGAGCTCAGGGTTGTGAGTTTGAGACCCATACTGGGCACAGAGATTACTTAAAAATAAAGTCTTTGAAAAAAATTTAAAAAGTCATTTAGCGTGTTAGCTCTAAAATTAAACTATAATGTTTTTCTTCCCATTATTAATTTACCAGTCCTAAGTAAGGGGTCACAGGGAAGAAAGGTGTTAGGGAACATTTAGCTGGACTACACAACACCACCCTGAGTGTTCCCTGAGTACACATTTCTCTGACTCCTGCTTATTGTCTTACTGTTGGATGATGAAATATATAGACAACTGAATAAAATTAACTGCCACGTTTAACCTGATATCAATTTTCTGCACTCTTTAAAATAAGGCAAACTTTTTCAAGCACTGTGTTCAACAGTAACACAGAAAACAAGAATGTAAAAAACAAAGTGACATTCAAAATTGGAGCTCTCCTTTCTTTCACACTAACTGGTAACTAGGGGTTAGTTAGTTACTATGACTCAACAATTCTACTTGAGTAGAATTCTATCAAATCCAGAGACTAGCATGTAATTGATTTAGAGTTCTAAACAGATAAAAGTTGAAAATCTTGGGGCGTCTGGCTGGCTCAGTGGGTTAAAGCCTCTGCCTTCGGTTCAGGTCATGATTCCAGGATCCTGGAATCCGCAGGGAGCCTGCTTCCTCCTCTCTCTCCGCCTGCCTCTCTGCCTACTTGTGATCTCTGTCT
>PISX010028427.1:0-21569 GCA_004024625.1 Mellivora capensis | reverse complement strand
CCTTCCTCACTGGAGAAGTCTTTTATGGTTTGTTTTTATAAGTCATGTTCTCCTGTTCCCTGGGGAAATGTGCCCTTTGGCTTCTAGCCAGAGGCTCATATCTAAAATATCAAGCAGGGCAAAACTAGAACGTTTGCTCTTTTCAAAGCTGGGTTGAGGAGTGTTATTATGGTTTTTTTCCTCTGTCTTAATCCGTAGACAAATATGTATGATTCTTTCTTTGAAACTTTGTGTGCAGTATTCCGTAGGGAGAGAGAATGGACATATTAGGCAACGTCCCATTTTCCAGGGGGCTTATAGCTCATGAAACTCAAAACATCTATATAGAAAAAAGAAAATCGGCCCACCAGCTAGTGTGTCCCTACCATAAAACAGTTGCCCCGCAAGAGTCCACTGGTGTTCGGCAGAGAATGGAGAAGTGTTCTGGCTCATGTCGCGTGAGGACAACAGGGGGCTCTCCTAGGGGGCTGGACCCAGGGGGCTAGTGGGAAGTGTTGGGGCTACAAGCCTGGAGAGGAAGCAAAGAGAGGGAAGGTCTTACCAGAAGAGGAAAGAACGAGGCACAAGGGTCATTGCTTCACAACAGATTCCTTGTTGGAATTTACCCAACAGAATGGATGAAAAGAGCTAACTGTTTCCTGCAGCACGTGGCAGATTTTGCTGTCACACAAGGGCCCGGCCTCTGTGGCATGGAGGTGGCCAGACTCCTAGGTTGGAGCACGAGGGTGACACCATGGCCGGGGGACACAGCTTGAAATGTGCTTGGCTAATGGGCCAGGCCCCGAAGGTGAGGCTAGCCCAGAGGGCCACAGGCTACCTCCAATTCATCTGCTAATGGATGTCCTGGGAGTTCTAGAGAGGCATCTGGATAGAGACACTCAAGAGGCTGAAGGGTGCATATAAAAGGGGACACTATTTTCAGAGAGTCTGGCTGGCCCCAGACCCTCCAGGATGGAGGGAGGAAGACACACACCCTGATCCTTGTGTGTGGCCAGAAGGACCCTCAGCCTCGGCCAGTGGCACGCCTCCCCCACACTGCCTGCCACCTCCGAGGTCAAACCTAGCTTCACGACCTTCGCCACTGGTCAGGAGGCTTTGGGGATGAAGACATCTAGATCCTGAAGACTGACAGGATGACCAGGAACTCATTCTAGTCTCATGCAACGGCTGGGTCTGCGTTAAAACGTCAACCCTCTGCTAGAACTTGCGAGCTGTCCCCAGCAGAAACAGCATAGACTCCACATCCTTTGTCTGACAAAAAGGATGTCTCCTGCCAGAGACAATGCCCTGCATTGGTTTGAGTGTCCCTGCAGGCATTCGGCAGGTTCCCCGTGGATGTGGGGCTGGGACGCTGGTGCTAGCTTGGTCATGAGGCCTAGGGGGCAAACCATTGCATTAATGATTTGGATCCTCGTCAGGGACATTCTTCTCAGCCCCCCTGCTGTTGTTTTCCTCACTGAGGTGGACCAGTGTTTCAGATAATGAGCTAACACTGAGTATGATGATTTCCGTACACTTTATGACCTCCCTGAGCCACTTAAGTCCCCAAACTCTTTATAAAAGCAACTGTTGTGTGTTAGGTGGGGTGGGTGCCACCACTGTGCTGTGAGATATCCAGCAAGCTAGTTGGGCAAGAGCGTCACTGGGGAGGGCTGCCTCGGGTCACTTCCTCATGCCACCGCAGTGCCATCACAGCTCATTTCCCTGGGCGGGGAAGAAAAACCCCTGAGGCTTCCCCAGGGCTTCAAAGACTTTAGCTTAGGCTGGGATTTTTCCTAAAACTTGTGCTTTTTTTTTTTTTTTCACTGTGGGTGGAGAGGGAGGCAGCCTTTATTTTGCGTGCATTTTATCAAACCACCTAGAAGGCTTTTGCTATATAAATCCTACAAGGATGACTCAGTAGGATCTTTCTAAAAGCCACTGGTATTGTGCAAGAAGACGGCAGAGAAAACACTGGAAATCGTAAGAGTTATTATGGTGAGGTGCACTGGCCAACCCCGAGGCCGCCCCCCTCTTCCCAAGGAAACCGATCCTATAGAGAGAGCAAAATTGTCAGGCTACCTTGACTTCTTTGCATCTAGTCAGGCATCTCCAACAGAAGAATGACAAGGCCACTGCTAGGGGGCTCTGAGGCTGTGTCCAGGACAGCCCCCACTAGGCTTGGCTCCAGGCCCGGTCCCCGCTGCGTCTGGGGTGTCTTGGCACCCGTACTGTGTGGATGCCATCCTTTGAGTTGAGCAGGGCACAGCCCTGCCTATAGCGTGGCTGATAGAGGGCCTGGTTCCCTCACAGGGATGCTAGTCTCACCTCTTCTGTTAAATAGCTCCTTGGCGTTGGGCAAGTCGTAGAACCTTAGTTGTCCCTTGTCTGTAAGTATTCCCCTGGTCCCTTTTCCTTCTCAGCCAATCTCATAGGCATTTTTGTATCTTCTAGCTCTCCGTATTATTTGAGATGTTTGAATATGGATTTCATAGCCATTACCAAGATAGTAGTACATTGGATTTTTGTTTTGTTTTATTTTGAGAGAAAGAGAGAGAGTGTGATCAGTGGGACAGGGCAGGGGGGGTGGGAGCAGAGAGTCTCAGGCTGACTCCCCACTGAGCACGGAGCCCAGCGGGAGGCTTGAACCCACCACCCTGAGATCATGACCTGAACCGAAATCAAGAGTCAGACGCTTAACCAACTACCCAAGATAGCAGTCCACTTTAAGAAAAAGAAAATACATATATAAAACTCATCAAGGAAAACATAATAACAAAAACAAGCGGGAAGTATACTTCAGGAAAGTTATAAGAATTTTAATTCTGCTAAAGCTTTGGGGGTTTATCCAGCCCTCTTGGAAAACACATTTTGGAGTAACTTGAGATTTAGGGGCTAGCATGGGGAAAAATTGCCGTGGAAATAACCATTCCTAATTTACTTAGTTGAAACGGGAAATCAGAGAGTCCCCTGGCAGTAAAGAAAACATGATTCCCTTTCCAAATTTTAAGAATTCTGATTAGGGCTTGTTTTATCAAAGAATGTTCTTGCTGACTTCTTGTTCAGCCTCTTCCATCCCATAAGCCCTTCAGTTAAAACTGTTTCATGTTCGCTGGGTCTAAGGCCCCTTGGGAGCCTTTTAAATGGAGGTAGATTAGTATTCACTTTAAAACAAAAAAGACTAAATGATGAATGTGCGTGCATTGGGATAAAGTGATTTGGGGAGGTTTTTTGTTTTGGTGTCTGGAAAATAACCGAGTCATTCGGAGAGATTTCTAACTGAAATGTAAATACCATGTTAACGGTCCCTTCCTAGTGTTTTCCTTGGTGAAAAGAGAGAAAGGGGACAGATTAAAATGAATTCTAAGGCCTTCAAGGTGGGAGTAATTACAGGAATAATTCCCTCCCTGCATAGATTTTAAAGGACTTGAATGTGTTGCCCTAGAAGGTTTAGAACTTTTGTTACTACAGACTTTTCATTTCTAGAAAACAATGGAGTTTTCCCCATCTACTTTGGTATTCCTCCATCCTCATTAACCCACCAGCACTAACTGCCACACCTGTGGCACTTGTGGTGTCAGCGTGGCCACCTCTGTCTCCATGGCACCCTGTCGCTTTGCGCCCCGCTCTTAAAATGCCTCCGAATTTTTCTGTGTTTCTCTAGCTACTAGTCTGCAAACTCTTTGCGGACAGAAGCCATGTTACTTATTTTTATGTTTTTATTTTTTCAGTCTTTTTTCTCAATTCCTAAAGCAGTGCCTGACAGAGAACAGTTCTTCCTAAGTATTGGGTGCATTGAATTAAAAAGA
Organism: Mellivora capensis; assembly: GCA_004024625.1. Classification (NCBI taxonomy): domain Eukaryota; kingdom Metazoa; phylum Chordata; class Mammalia; order Carnivora; family Mustelidae; genus Mellivora; species Mellivora capensis. Next base: position 17,781 of record PISX010028427.1, on the reverse strand, counting down.
GTATTTACCTAGATCAGATTGTTCCGCTGCAGGAAACATGTCCGGACTTGATCAGCTGAGGCTCAGGGAAATAGACACAGGTTATCTTTGCTCCTGGCTCGGGTGCTCTCCGTCAACCCCAGGGGCACCCCCACATTTGTCCGCATATGTGGGAACAAGTTCTACCTCTTTCTTCTTCAGTCACAGGGGAAAGAAATTTGGCAAACCCACTCATATTGAGCTGTAATTAACTCCAGTATGTTGCCCTCGAGGACTTAGCCACCTCTGTTTATTTGAGCTCTGAACAATTGCTGGTTAGGCTTTATAGCTTTCACTAAGAGTTGACCTCGTGGGAGATTTGAAGGTTATAATTGTATATCCGACCTTTCTAAATTCTAACCATTGAAAATAGATTCAGAGAGCCATGTGGATATGAAAGCATTATTAGTGGAATCCCAACAGCCTCCTAAAGAACGTAGTCATCAGGAGGATGAGGGGGAGGGGGAGGGGGAGGGGAGGGGGAGAGGAAAGGGGGAGGAGGAGGGGGAGCGGGAGGGAGTAATGATGATGATACTGGTCACCATACCCACTTTCCATATTTACTTAGACGTTCTCCCATTTTGTAATTGTCTTCTAATTTCTTAACTCTGGTATGAAAATGTAAGATTATTTAGGGCAGAGCATAAGTCAGAGATGTCTCTTATCTTCCTCAGAGCACCTGGGTTCTTTTCTCATTCATTCATTCATTAGGCAAACATTTATTGAATACCAACAGCTGATGACAAAAAGATGAAAAACAACAGTGTTTACCCTTCATGAGTTCATGAGTTACTAAGAATTACTTTTAGGTAAGAAAAGGAAAGTAGAAAGTCAACCAAGATGACTCAAGAGGAGAAGAATATAAATAAGAATGAGGGAGAAAACAAAACAAAACGTGTTCTTAGAGACGGTACACTTGAGCTGACTTTTGAGGGTTCAATGAGTTAAACATTAAGGAAACTTTTATTCCATCCATAGGGACCTGGATGTATGAATAAATGGAAGCATATTTGTAAATTGCAACTATTTAATTGTGTCTAGGAAAGGTAAAGAGTCTTTGGTGGTCTGAGGGGAAGGCAGTGGAGAGATGGGATTAGTATTCCCTAAACAGATCAGGAAAGACCTTTCGTGCTCATTAGACGTTTGAACTTAACTAGGAAAACTACAAAGAATTATACAAGGATTTAAGGATTTTAAGGAAATTCTTAGAAAGGATTTTCGAAAGGTCACTCTGCCCACTGTGGAAAATGCAGAGAACGAATTGCATTTTTAGGGGAATCTCCCATTCGAAGGGATGAAGGTGAGAAAATTTATTGCCAAGTTCAGATGAGGGGTAAGAACCCGATTCAGACGGTGAAACCTGGAGAAGATACGCAGGACGGAGAGAGACCGAATCTTCAGGCCTTGGATGCGGGAGTGGAGGAGAGTGGAGAGCACACGGAAGTTTCTAAAGTTGCCAAGTGATTGTGAAGGGTAGTTTCAGGCTCCTGGTGGGGAACAGCACATGGAGGGCAGATACTGAGGTGAGGTGTGGCCTTGTTCAATGTGACATGTCCACAGGACCCGAAGGAGAGCAGTCCCCCGGCGAGCTTCCCAAGAGGATCTGTGGCCCACACAGGTGCTGGAGCTAGAAGTGTCACGTGTGATTGCTAAAGGCGTGAGCGTGGGCAAGATGAGCGATCAGGAGTGTGGAAGCTCGGAGAAACAAAAGGCAGGGAAGAAAATCCTGTGGAACCTGGTGTAGGCCAAGGAAGAGGCAGCCTCACAGGCCAGCAAGAAGGAACTCTTGGGAGGAGCGGCAGAGAGCCAAGGGAGAGGGGACACAAAATCCAGGAGACAGGAGAGAGAAGAGAGAGCCCGTGGGCACCAAAGCCCCTTGTGACATGGCTCCTGTGAACGGAAGCCATATGGGAAGGTCAGAACTCCGTGGCTTCGGGAAAGAATAGGTAGTGAGTTCTGCCTTTTCTAGATTAATATGAATGAAAAGTGGGAGTGGGGAATCAATGGGGGATTTTTTTTTTCCTTTCATTTTAAACCTGATTCCCAGCATGAAAACCCAGTGTTAGTCAAGCGAATGTCCACTCATGACATGAATGTAAGGGAAACCCACTTTAGTAGCACGTACGTATAGACTCCCTTCCTCAGTGAAGAAGGTTTTGATATAATATATACAAAATATACTTAGGAGAGTCGTGTTCTGCAGCAGTAAACTATTCGCTTTTTCTGTAACCCCACCCCAAAACTAAACAACGGCAAGATCCTACAGATGTATTATCCTGCATAGAAGAGAATCAACCCCTTCTCAGCTTTAAAGGTTTTATTTATTTATTTGAGAGAATGAGAGAGAGAGAGAAAGCATGAGAAGAGAGAGGGTCAGAGGGAGAAGCAGACTCCCTGGTGAGCAGGGAGCCCGATGCAGGACTCGATCCTGGGACTCCAGGATCATTACCTGAGCTGAAGGCAATCACTTAACCAACTGAGCCACTCAGGCACCCCCCTCTCACTTTTATATCCTATGATTGAGAACCCACGAGGATCCCTGTCTGGGCTGAAGGGCTTCGAAACGATTTTGGAACTCCAAAAGAATTGTTCCCAGCCTCTTGTCATAACATGCGTGCTTGTCATTCCTGTTGCAGAGAAACTTTTGGGAGGGTGTCACCGTAGGGTCTAGTAACCCGCCGGCTCTGCCCTAAGGAGCTATTCTTGCACATAGGAAGCTTCGAGTAAAGGAAAGCATCATAGCTGGGGGCTGTCATCCTCAGGAGCCCCACTGAGACCTGTCAAGGCTCCTACTTCCCTTCTGTGTTCATTAAGTCATGGAATAAACAGTAGCAATTGAGAGCAGCCGTTACCTCCCAACCCATCTTAGCTGTTTGATTATATTTCACATGCTTCGAGAATGATTTCTTCCCCCCAGGAAACGTACCCCTGGATTACTTTGCATACCGGGGGAAGGCAGCCCTCACTACTGTGCTGGCCAAGCAGGCAGGGACTAAAGAGAGCATAACCATGTTTGCGGACACAGACTCAATTCCAAACATCCTAAATCACGAAGCACCTAGATTTGGCATTCACGCGCTGAGTGTTGAGGATACGCCGGGAGACTGGGAAGACCCAGAGGTAATTTGCCTTTCAGAATCAAGTTTTTTTAATCTGGAGAAAAATGCCCGTTTCCCAGCATTGTAATATCTCCCCCTCTTTCCATAATCACTGTGGTCAGCATAGCATAGTTTCTAAGAATCCCCACCAACTTGTATATAAGTAGGTGGGAAGGAAGAGCTCTCTTTATGTGCTGCATAGATAGGAACTTGGTTGGAAGGGAAAATTAAAGTGAATTTTCTGATAAATTGTTCTGTCTTGGTGTTTATTAATGGCCATGAGTTCCCAAAGTTCATTACCAAGACGAAGAAGAGTCTTTCCCTCAGCTGTCAATACTTAAGTCATCAGGATAGAACTCATTTGATCCAATGGAAAGATAACACCGAAATATATATTCTTTATAACACACGCTTATTTATAAAAAAGAAACAGACTTTCTTTCTCTTAACTCAAAATTCAATAGAAATTCCTCTTAACTCAAAAGTATTTGTGCTCATGGAGACTTTGAAGAATTGTCATTCTGAGATCATGTGCACAGATGATTCCCTACCAAGTGTCCATCCCTCCTTTTTCTTTCTAAACAGAACTGGCATTTATTTGGCTATCCACCCTTTCCCCAAGCAGCCCTGTAGACTCAGGGGAAGCTAACTGCATCCCCAGTTTCAGACTCAGTCTTGAATTTCTAAACTAGGCAGGATCCAGCCCTCCTGTAGTGTCCATAATGGGGCTAGTTAGTTGGTCTCATGACCTAGATTCAGACCACAGGGAACTATTTTTATTGCATGGTTGCGAGAGAGATTTTCTTTCTTATGCCAGACATGAATAGGGAAGGGTGTGGTCTCATTGCTAGCAGGAGATACCTAATGAAGAGGAGAGACACCAGCCCTAGGAAAAAGTCAACACCAAAGATTTAGAGAGGAGAGGGATAAAAAGAATTTAGCTCAAGGGGACATGCTATGGCTAGTGAATTACCCAAACTTGAAATCTTTCCTCCTTGTTCACCTCCCATTATGTGAGAGAATTGATTTCCTTATTATCTGAGTCAAAGTGAGTGGGGCTTTTCTTTCTTTGCATCTGAAAGCATCTTGAATTGATGCATTTATGATTACCATTTTATATTCGTGTCTGGGCAGACTCTACGAGTCACTGAAGTCTTTGTCTGCCTTAGTGCTTTGATTAGAGAAGTACCAGCCACAGATGGTATCTTCTACCAGTTGAATGCCACACCTGTAATCTCGGCTATTAATGGCTGCTTTAAGCTAGAGCATGGTGTACCCATGGGTGTGCTTGGCAGGATGCCAAAGGGAACTGATAGCTTCAACCCTGAGTCCCCACAACCATTTGTGGGAAGGCATGTGTTGCTAGGGTACAGCCAACATATATCACATATAAAATGTTAGGATCTATAAGGAATGAAGGGAGTTGAGGGAAATTGGAGGGGGAGATGAACCATGAGAGACTATGGACTCTGAAAAACAACCTGAGGGTTTTGAAGGGGCGGGGGGTGGGAGGTTGGGGGAGCCTGGTGGTGGGTATTATGGAGGGCACGCATTGCATGGAGCACTGGGTGTGGTGCAAAAACTATGAATTCTGTTAAGCTGAAAAGAAATTTAAAAAAAAAAAGAAACATGGAAAACAAAAAAAAGAAACGAAATTGCAGATGAAGAAGACATAGTCCTTGCCATCAGGGGATATATACTCCAGTAGGGGTAACAGACGCACACATATGTCCACAGTCAGCCATCTTGCAACCGGCTCATGAACAAAACCCTGATGTTAGAGTAACTACAGAGCTTTGACTGCAGACGGGATCACTTCTTCCAGGAAGACTTGGAGAAACTTGGAGAAACAGGAAATGACATCTCCTGAGGATCTGGACAGGTGGTACAGAAAGGACAGTCCAGAGAGTCGGAATATCTTCTTGAAAGGAGCAGTAAGACGAGATGTTGATGTGAAGTGTTGTACTGGAATACAGTGGAGGGGGGGGATCTGAGTCTGACTTGTCCCTCTGTCACCTTGGGCCCGTTCCTTCCCACTCCTTTAGACGTTGGTTTCTTGATCTGTAAATTAAGAGTTTGGCTGGGTCATCAATAGGGGATCTTCCAACTCTGATGAGCTGTGATTCTACAAGTGCTTCAAGAGATGCCAATGCTGTATACAACCTCTTCATTTATTTTTTTTTAACAACGATATTGCTACTATATTCTTTGGCCAAAAGTTGACCCTGATCACGTACTTCTATATTCCTTTCTAGTGTGTGTGTGTGGTATTTGAGTAGGTCCTAGAAACTATCCTAACTCACAAAAATCTTTTCACCAGTGAACAAACTTGCTGGCAAGACATCTCTGCTGGTTTCAGAGATGAAAATTGCTCTGAGGAAAAGAAAAAGACACTTGTTATATTTTCTACGGTCCAATAGAGTCACTTGGAATTGTTGGAGCTTACTACTAACACTAAGTGGAAGACAGCGTTAAATGGCACCAGCGACACCTGGAGCTTTTGATTCCATGTTCTTACTAAATGTCCCCTAGCAGGCCTCTGAGACTTAAAGCAGCCATGGTAACAATAACCGCCTGTTCTTTTATGACCGAAGAGAGTTTGGAGTGTGGTGTCGTTCTATTAAGGTTAAAGTGGTTTTTGATATGTGAGAAAGGAGAAATAAAATAACATATAACAGGGAGAAGGCTACTGTGTTTCACTTAAGAACAGATTGGATTGACTTGTGTATAGATCAGGACAAGTTCACTTCCGGGTTTTGGTGCAGAGAATAGGTGATCTCAGCCAGTCCTGGTGGTGATTCTTGGCAAGATACAGAAAACAATTCTGGTTCATTTAAGCAAAAGGAATTTCCTGGGAGAGCATGGATGTGTATTTGGAGGGCAGCTGAGAGAATTACGAAGAGCCCGGAGGACTGGGTTTGGGAACATGCAGAAACCAGGGGTCTCCCAGTAAGCCACAGAGGAGGGGGAGGGGCAGCCCAAGTATTGGGTGGACCTCTGGTCAGCACACCTGCAGTAAATACTATTGTGTGTGGTCCTTAACATTCTTGCTTTGGCAGTTTAAGACTAAAGGCAAGGGGTGAAACATATTTTTGGCCAAAATTCAGATCACCGGCCCATTCTCTTGATGTTCCCAGAGAAAGAAGAGAAAGGATCTGATGTTTTTTGGTTCTGTAGGGGGAAGCATACTCTCCCACCAAGATTACCTCGAACACATCAGTAATAAACAGGTTTCCAAAAAGTGGCATTAGGATGGGGAAGAGATGCTAGGCAGGCAAAAGACTGGGAAACGATGCCGAGGTTAGTTATGATGCCCATAGTTCTGCAGGTGACCTCAGTTCGTACTCAACTGAAATATGGAGGGAATTTACTCGCTTCTATTACAAGAAATCCAGAGTTGGGGCAGTCTTTAAGACTGGTTCAATCAGCTGCTCTTGAAAGTTCCCAAGCCACAAGGGTTTCCAGTGCTCCCCCTCCCCCCACCAGCTTCGGTGGATTGATGGTGGCCTCTGGCTGGATCATGCAAGATGGATGCAGCATTTTCAGGCATTGCATCCAGATATGGCAAATCTGGAAAGGGAATAAGACCTTCTTTTCCTGAGTTTCGTTCTTAGAGTGAAGAAACCTCTTCCAGAAGCACCCCAGCAGACTTCCCTTATATCCCATTGAATCGATTTGAACCTCAGTAGCATCCACGAACCCAGGAAATGGGTGTGTATGATTTGCTTAGGCTCAATAAAATCCTTCTCCCAGTCCCTGAAAATGGAGATAAAGTCAACCTTGCATGAGTCATGAGTCACATGCGGATTGACTGGGTATTTGAATGCAATCAAAGTTTTATTATAAAGCAGGGTGTGTGTTTGGGGGAGGGGGGCACCTGGGTGGCTCAGTCAGTTAAGCACCTGACTCTTGATTTCAGCTCAGGTCACGATCTCAGGGTCGTGGGATGGAGCCCTGCGTGAGGCTCCGTGCTCTGTACAGAGTCTACTTGTCATTCTCCATCACCCTCCCACTCTCTCTCTTTCTCTCTCTCTCTCAAATAAACACATATAAATTTTTTAAAAAGTAGGGCATGGGAATGAGAACTGAGAAGCCTTCAGCAGTGTCCAACTTAGTCCATTACCCCAGGATCTAGAAATTCTCTGTAGCAAATTGGCCCACTGGGTAAACTTTGAATTGGATTTCTCCCTAAACTTTGGATACAATCATTGCAGTAATTCTTACCATCATATGGTACATGTACCATATACCTCAAACAGATCCTGTATCTATTGGTATTTGTAACTGTGTAACTGTGTATTGTGTAACTGTGTTGGGTGGGAACATTAAGCAAAATCCCAACACACAGAGCCTTTCACAGACAGGGCCAGAGCTGAAGACCATCAATGACTTCCTCTTTGAGAGCCAGATCTACAACATCAACCTGTTCAAGGTGTGGCGCTACTGTGAGAGGAGCGTGATCACCAGAAAGCTCTTTGGCTTCACGGAAAGGTACGGCACAGTCCTTGTACCCTCCAGGGAGCAGCCCAGACTGGCTGGGTTCCAGCACTTCCTGAAGACCCTGCAGCCCATAGTGGCGAGACTCCTGTGACCCCTGTGGAGGAGGGCAAGGCCAGGCTGCCAGGGCCAGCTTCCTTGCTGATGCACATCGAATCCTTCCTACCAGCCCTCACCACTGCCAACCAGTGGTTTTAAAATGAATTATCTCAAACTATGCATTTGAGTAATTTAGCTCCACAAGATGATGGGCCTCGGAAATTTTCGGCACAAAATTCAGCCCCATCCGTATGGCGTTTTAGGGACAATCTATCCTTTCTGCATCAAATGTTAATGAAAGTTTGGTATAACAGGAGGATGGGAGAGGCAGATGGACAGGAAGATGACCGCCTGCCCTCTGACTTCAGGCAGACTGATGCATCTTTACACTGCTCGCAGAGTGAAAGCCAACGGTCTATCCGCTTCCCAAGAAGTTATCCTTGTTACAAAAACTAGAGCTAAAATGCCTTAGTTTTATAGCTGAAATTTTCTCAGGCAGGACCAAATGTGCAATTTTCACTCTTGTTCATGAAGTTGTTTTGTGCTGTAAATTATGCATTAGCCTCCAAACTGCTGTAAGCATCACCTCTATTATTTTGTGTGCCTCATCAATAAATTATGCCATTTCAATAATATGAAAATTTCTATCAACATTTTGGGTCTTGAAATTACAAACCTCAAGCTTGTATAAATAATATATGGAAATGTAGGTGGTATCTGCAAACCGATTTTATTATTGGGCACTTACCGGTAATGAAGTATAATACTTCATCGGATGAATTCTTTATAAAATATCTAGAAATGGGTCCCTAGCTCTCCTGCATCTCCCTCTTAAAAGCAAAGACATTTACTTAGCTATAGGGACAATTGATAAAATTTTGAGGGACAAAGACCAATTTGAAGCCCAAAAGAGAGTTTTAAAGAAGCAACTCTCTTACAAGGCACTTAGGGGTTGGTCTGCATTAGAACTTTCTGGATGCATGTGATGGTCTGTAGCCTGGCAATATTTCTCACAAGCAAACTGAAAATTACTTTGCTGCCAATATTCATATTAAGTGTTAGAAGCTTTGATTGATTAAGAAATTATAACTGAGTGGTTTCGTAACCTTGATGGAAATAAAATACAAAATCTTCCTACATCTGCGGATTTGCTCTAGGACGGAGGCCTGGAATTCTTGTTCTAATTTAGAACCATCCTGGGAGACCCATCTGGTCCAAGGTTGTCTCGGATCCATAAGAGCCACAGGGATGTTTTGGTGGGCAGGGCTCTGGAAGCTATAGGATGAGTCCAATGCTGGCCTCCTATGTGGCATCAGATGCATGTTGGCCGCCCCCTCCCCCCCTAGCCCCTGATACTACCACAATTTCACTCCACGTGCACAGTGGCTTATCATGCCAGAACCAGGCGGGGCCCACACCACCAGCCCAGAAGCTTCTCCTACCTGAGTCTCAAGTAAGGAAATCCTCTTCACCTTCCCATGCCCCTTTCCTTCTCGTACTCACACCTTGCTTCCTACAGTCCCTCCCCTGAATTCTCTGGTGAGGGTCATTGCCCTGCCCCAGAATCCTGGCATCCCGTGTCCTGGCTCCTCCCCAGCTCTGTCTTGATCTCAACCTCAATCCCACAGGCTCATCAGGGCTAGGTCTAGGACCTTGCTGATAGATCAACGAGGGAGACCTCATTCTCATGATAATATAATAACAGTCATAACATTAGTAACTAGGAATTGGGCAGTGTGGCTTTAATGATAACAATAATAAAAAAATAACTCTTTATTGTAACTTTACTATACAGTATCCACTGGACTAAGCAATCTTACATGCTTTCTTTTCTTTAATCCTTTAACACCACCAAAGGGGGGTCCTATTATTATCCCAATACTACAGCCCCTTGATATTCTTTTCCTTTTGAACTGCAGCTGTGTCCCTTTTGCTTTCTAACCCTCTGGAGACACTTTTTATGCCACCTAGAAATTTTAAATTCCGGATTCTTGCATCGTTTTGTTTTTGTAACAGTCTCCTCTTGATTTTATGGGGCTGCTATCCTCCAGATTCCCTTCTAGGTTGTTATTTTTATATAAATATCAAAGTATTCTACTAGTTCTATTACTTCTGTTTCTTTGTGGGCTTTGGGGGGTATTTTTTTTTTTTTTTTGCTTTTATTCGTATTTTTCATGTGGCTTTTGGTTTACTCCAAATATTTGGTAGTTTGATTCTTGTCTGTTCATTTTGGGTTTGACAATCTTTGGGTGCTGGGCTGGGAGGTAGGAGAAAGTGCAGGATCTAGTTACAGGTGCTTGTGAATGAAGGGGAAAAGAAAGACATATGCTCATTGCGGTGTGCTGGAAACTTGCCTTCTGGTGACACCCCTCCTCCCTTTTTCAGCCAATGGGGAGTTGAGGTAAGGGAGTAAGAGGGCAGCTGATCAGAATTTCATTTGCCAATGAGTCACACGGACATGCCCCTGCGACTCGTATCTGTCTGCACTAGCACAGAGCACACTTTTAACCACGCTATCCTCCACAGGGAGCTCTCCTGCTTGTGTTTTGGGGCATGCTTTTCTCCAATCTTAGTCTCCACCAGATTTTTAACTTTCAGGAATGCTTTGAAATCTCTGGCCCTTATATAGCACAAATCCTTATTTCTGCATACTGTGTGGTTTTATAATTATTTTTTGAAATATCTGTTCTGTCATTTCATGAGGTTTTGCTGGGAGGGTATAGGGGATTCCTAGATTCAGTCTACCATTTTGATCTGCTTTTTACTCCCATTTCACAGATGAAATGACTATAATTAGCTTCAAGAATGTGACCAGTGGGGGCACCTGGGTGGTTCAGTGGGTTAAAGTCTCTGCCTTCAGCTCAGGTCATGATCCCAGGGTCCTGGGATCGAGTCCTGCATCAGGCTATCTGCTCAGCGGGGAGCCTGCTTCCCCCCCCCCCTTCTCTGCCTTGTGATCTCTGTCAAATAAATAAATAAACTCTAAAAAAAAAAAAAAAAGAATGTGACCAACAATCTGAGATCCCAGTTACTCTAAACAAATTCTCTGATGCCACAGCTTGTGTTCCCAACCAGTATCTATTCTGATTTTCATTATAGGCTTTCCAGTTTACAGAAAAATGGCTCATTTGAGCCATACAATACACTCTATAAGGGATTATGACTATTGTCTACAGTTTATCAATAAGGAAACAGACCCAGAAATGTTAAGTGAGTCACCCAGGAACTCACAGCTAATAATGGCATAATAGTGGCAAATAGTTCTACATGTGCAGCAAATAATGCTTGGCACAGTAAGAACTCAGATACAGAGAAAAATGTCATGCCCCTAAACCCCAAGACCTCATAGAATACAACCTAAAGTAGAATCCAAGTTTCCTAATTCACATCTCATCTAATGAGCACCTTTGTATTAAGCCTCGTTATCTTGATTTCCTTGGTTCTGTTCTTATCTCTTTTTCAGAATCACCTTGTTAAATATATGTGCACATTTTCTCTCTCTCTCTCTCTCTCACACACACACACACACACAGACACTTGCCCTTACTCTATTGGGAGATTCCAAATGGCAAGACCTGGCTTGTCTTTGATATGACTATATCCAATAACACATTGATGTTTCCTGCAAGTAAACATCAGAGAATTAGCCCTTTGGTTTGCAAAAGATTTCCAGTATGACCTCAATGTTCCAAAAGTTATGCATCTCTGTTTTAAGATAGCTGTGCAATGTGTTTGGAAATAAGAGAGGGAACTAGCTCAATCAAAGAGAATACACTGACAAATCAGAAGCTTACTGAATAATCTAATCAACTAGGGAGTCTAGTAGACCAGGATGATTTTTAATAGTGTCAGTAGACACTTCAAATAACACCAAGCAAAAGCTTGGTTTAACAAAAAAACAAAAGTTAAACAACCACATTGCACTGAAGAGTTCCGAGAGACTCATTGTTAACTGGAAAAAAGCTAACAAACCTGTAATAAAACAATTAGAAGTGCATTACAAATACTAATTTCATTTTAGGATGATTACCTAGGTCCTTGTACTCTGGGTGGGAGAGCATAAAAGAAGAAAGCATTAGATGTCAACACTGAGTGGCATGGCTGAAGTGAAATTTCATCACCTCTGCTGAATAAGGGTATTTGATTGAAGTCCTCTCTTACCCCCTTCATTAGTGACTTGTTAATAACACTATTAATAACAGTAGCCACCATTTGTTCACAGAGCTATTGGTATGACTATCTGGGCTCCAAGAATGGAATTCTGTCCTATTCCTTACTGCCTAATTTCTGTTTCTTCACTAATGAAACACAAAGGAAATAATAGGAATGATCATTTACATTTACATTTGCTATGCTTAATTAATCATAGATAATTGTCTGTAAAGTTGCCACTTTTTATCTTCATCAAAATCCTATAAGATAAATATTATGATATTTGGATAATATCTGAATTATGATATTTAGATATTAGATAGATATTATGATATTTAGATATTGAGATAAGGAAACATATTCTGAGAGATTGAGTGATTTATCCGGGGTAGCACATCTCCCTGAGCACAGATCAAGTGTTGAAATGAAAACTCATATTCCAGTTAACTGTCACTGACACTAACATTACAGACCTCTTGGAATTCCTCTGTTTTGCCCCCAACTCAACTCATCACACCCACCTATGTGTTCAGCAAAAAATCACAGAAATAGGTAATATTCAATCTAATGTTTCTCCTTATTTTACTGAAATAATAATTTCCTCCATGTGACCACTAGATTAGCATGAGTTTTTAGTCAATTATTTTGAGTGCTAGTTATTAGTGTTTTGCTTGGGTAAACACAATTTCTGGTATTCAAAACTTATCAAGAAGTTCAGCATGGCACTACTAAGAACTCTACATTATTTAAAAATAAAAATTTTCAGCTGGCTCCAAAATCTCACTTCAGCTCTGTACTAGCAACGATTGAATTTGGTTTAAAAGCAGTAAAATGTATTCTGGCATTTTTAGCTCCATTTAAAATATTATGAATTGTGAACATTCATTTCAGCTTGATCTTTTCAGCCCATTCATTTTAGTGCCTCTCCAAAAATTGAAGATGAGATACATAATCACATACTCGTTGCAGGGGTCAGATTTATATCCTCCTTGGTATTTGATTTGAAAACTTTGACTTTAAAAAGTGCTTTATAGCCAATAAAAATAACAAAACCAAGAGTTATAGTTCAAAAGCCAGCAAAGGAGATAAAATAGGAATCATTAAAATAGTCACTGAATCCAAAAGAAGACAGGGGGGGAAAAAGAGATGGAACAAAGAACAGATGGGGAAAATAGAAATCAAAAAGCAAGTGATACACCTAAATCCAACCACATTAATAATGACATTAAATGTAAATGGTCTAAATGTCCTAATTATAAAGCAGAGATTGTTAGATTGAATTTAAAAGGTCAAGATGCAACTATATGCTGCCAAAAAGAAGCACATTTTAAATAAAAAACATAAATATATTAAAAGTAGAAAGTATGAAAAATACATCTCACGCTAACACTAATCAAAAGCTGGTATGACTGATACAGCTGATGTGACTATATTATCATTAGACAAAATGGATTTTAGAACAAAAAATATTAACAGAGAGAGGAAGGTCATTTCATAATAATAAAGGGGCCAATTCAGGAAGATGAAGGAATCCTAAATGCATATATACCTAATGAATTCAAAATATGTGAAAACAAAACAAACAGAAAACCGGATAGAGCTGCAAGCAGAAATGGGCAAATCCACAGTAACTGTCAGAGGCATCAATTTTCCTTTGTCAAGAATTTATAGAAAGGAGACACACACAAAAAGAAAAAAAGAAAAGGAAACACAAACACAAAATCATGAATGATGTAGTACAATTGAATGTCACTTATCAATCAACTTTATCTAATTGACTTACAGAACATTCCAGCCAACAACAACAGAATACACATTCTTTTCAAATACACATGGAAGATTTACTGAGAAGGCCATGTCCTGGTACATAAAAGCAATCTCAGTAAATTTAGACAGATTCAAGTAATACCAGGTATGTTCTCTGACTACATACAGTGAAATTTTATTAGAAATCAATAACAGAAATATCTCTGGAAAAGCTCCAAATATTTGGAAACTACATAACACTTCTGAATAGCCTATGGGTCAAGGGAAAAGTCAAAAGGGAAATTATAAAGTATTTTGAACTGAATGAATATGAAAATGCAATGTATCAGAATTTTGAGCATACCACTAAAATAGTGCTTAGGAGGAAATTTATAGCACTAAAGGCCTCTATTGGTAAAGAAGAATGGTCTCATATCAGCTTCAACCTTAAAAAAACAAAGAGCAAATGAAGCCAAACTTAGCAGAAGAAAGGAAATAATAATGATCAAAGTGGAAATTAATGAACTAGGAAAAAGAAACAATAGAGAAATCAGTATGACCAAAAGATGATTCTTTGAGAAGATCAAATAAAAATCTCTTGCCAGACTGATGATGAAAATAGGAGAGAAGACACATATTGCCAAAATCAGTAATGGGAGAGGTAACATCATTATAGATTCCATAGATATGAAAGGATAATAAAGGAATATTATGAGCAACTTATGCCTGTGAATGTGACAACTTAGATGAATGGACACAATTCTTGAAAGACACAAACTGCCAAAGCCCGCTCAAGTAGAAAAAGAAAAGCTGAGTAGCCTTAGACACACAAAAGAAATTGAATTTATAGTTTAAAACTTTCTCACAAAGAAAACTCTAGGACCAGGCAGTTTCATTGAGGAAATTCTACCAAAAATTTAAGAAATAAGTAACATCAATCCCACATAATTCTTCTAGAAAATTGAGGTAGAAGGAATACTTCCCAACCCATCCCATGAGGCCAGCATTATTACTTATACCAAAAACATACAAAGACATTACAAGAAAGGAAAACATCAGACCAATATCCCTATGAACAGGAAGACAAATTTTCTGAACAAAATTATAGCAAATGGAAACAACTATGTATAAAAAGGATCATGACCATTGGTGCCTGGGTAGCTTAGTTGTTAAGCATCTGCCTTCCTTTCAGGTCATGATCCCAGGGTCCTGGGATCGAGTCCCATGTTAGGCTCCCTACTCCATGTGAAGCCTGCTTCTCCCTTTCCCACTCCGCCTGCATATGTTGCCTCTCTCACTGTCTCTCTCTGTGTCAAATAAATAAATAAAATCTTTTTAAAAATTTTAAAAAAAGATCATGAGCAAATGAGAATTATCTCATGAATGCAGGGTTAATTTAATTTTTAAAAAATACTCAAAATTAACTATATAAAGAAACTTTTTAAGAAAAAAATCCATGATCATGTCAACAGATGCAGAAAAAGCATTTAACGAAAAGCAATATTCATTATTTATAAAATCTCTAGCCAACCGGAAATAGAAGAGAACTTCCTCAATCTGATAATGGCATCAATGAAAAACCTATAGCTAGTACCATGACTCATAATAAAAGACCAAATGCTTTACCACTAAAATCAGGAACAAGACAAGACTGACTGCTGTCATTACTTTTATCCAACATTATACTGGAGATTTAGCCGCTATAGTCAGGCAAGGAAGAGAAGTGATGTATCTAGAATGGAAGGAAAGGTGTAAAACTGCATTTACTCACAGACAACGTAAGTGTCTATATAGAAAATCCAGTGAAATCCAAAAACAGCAGCAGAACTGATAAGTGAATTTTGCAAAATTGCAAAGTATAAGAGCAATATGCAAAATTTAATTGTATTTCTATACACTAACGATGAACAATCAGAAATAAAAAAATTTAAATTATACATGTACAATAGCATTGAAAAAAGCTTCATACTTAGGGACATATCTGACAAAGGATATGCAGGACCCATACTCTAAAACCTGTACAAGCATCACTGAAAAACCTAAAGAAGACCTAAATAAATAGATACATCTTTTTCACAGATTGGAAGACTCAGTATTTTCCCCACATCGATCTGCAGATTCAATTCAGCCCCAGTCAAATTCCCTACAGGCTTTTTTGTGGAAATTGACATTCTAAAATCCATATGTAAATTCCAAGAACCTGGAAGAGTGAAAACAACTTGAAAAAAAAGAACAAAGTTGGAGGGCTAGCATTACCTGATATCAGGAATATCATAAAGTTGCCGTAATCAGAACAGCGGGACATTAGCAGGAAGGTAGACAAGTAGGTTAACAGAACCTAATAGAAAGAAATAGTTCGACCCATGTATAGACAGTTGGTTTTTGACAATGATGCAAAAGCAGTCCAGTGAAGAAAAGAAATAGTATCTTTTCATTAAGTTATGCCAGATCAGTTTGGATAGCTATACGCTTAAAAGAAAAGACAAAGCACTCTAATCTATCTGTAACTCACAACATAGGGAAATTAACTCAAAGCGGATCATAGGCCCTACATATAAAAACTAACATTAAAAAGTTTCTAAAAGACAACATAGGAAAAATCTCTGTGGCTTGGGATTAGGGAAAGATTTCTTAAAGAAAACACCAAAACCATGATCCATTAATGAGCTGGAGTTCAGCAAATGGGGCCAGCCACCCCTTGTCCTTCCCAGATCAGCTCAGACTCCACGTCTGTTCAACATTCCTGTTTCGAAAACTGCACTCTAGACTAACATTGCTAGGTAATCCTTTCTTTTTTCTGTTTTTTTAACCTTTTAAATACAGCAGGAATGACCCCACTTTGTATAGCACTGTTCAAGTTACACATGGAATTTCTACATATCATCTCAATTAATTATAGAGCAACTTTATAAGGAGATTATGTTCTGTTATATGTCCACGTTACATGTGATTAACTGAGGCCTAGAGATCCGTTGGTCCCCTGCTCAAGGTTACCCTGCTAGAAAGTGGTATGGCCCAGCTCTTGCACGGGTTTTTGTTTTTGTTTTTCTACCGTCTTACTTTGCCTCTCTATATAGAATGGTCATTTGGACCCTGATCTTTAAAAAGAAGCGATTTCTTGGTAGATGAGAAGATTAATGACAGCATTCATTCTCTCAAGACCCCAGGATATTACTTGGCAAAGTAGATATTTATCCTTTGTCTTTCAGACCTATTATGGCCGCCATCCATGTCTGTAAGCGGATGGCTGAAGGGAAAAGGTACGTGACCAACCACCCCTTTTGTTCTGAATAGAAATCAATTGGCCTTAGTCTTTGATGACTTTGCCACGCTGTACTCAGGTTGCCGTAAATTATTGTAATTCCCAAAGTGACTACCAGATGCCTGTGGTGTAACCTCGTCACCCAATAGGATCTGACCCGCTGGTCCTCTGATGTCGCCTCAGTAGATGACTCACTTCAGGGAGCCTCCCTCTGAATTCAGTGCTCTTGGCATTTGCCCCAGTTCTGTAATAGCCACATGCCCCAGGGGTAAAGTAATGGGCAATCTGGCTGTCCCCTTTATTTCTCTTTCTCATTTGTTTACACATTTGTGACTGTCCTCTGAGAATGGCACAAAGTAGAAAGGATAATATCCTCCCGCCATCCTCTCTGAGGGTCAAAACCACATGAACGCTCTTATCAGTCTCGGTCAGATTATTCCTCAGTTGTGCTTCTGGACCCCGTTAAGCCGTTTTGAAAGCTGAAGGAGAGTGTCATTAACGGAATCAAATTAGACCAGCACGCTTATTGCGAAAGACAACGTTTGAGAAAAGTAGATGAATAGAAGTGAGCCTTTCACGCGGCAGCCGGCCATTTAACACTTGGCAGGAGGGTGCATTTTATGACGCTATCCGGAGAAATGCAGAACTGTATTTCCTTGTCCGTCGCAGTCTAATCCTCTCCTAGGAAAACACATTCAGTGTCCTCCCTGCTCGGTGTCTCAGAAACAGACAAGGGGCAAAAGATCTGGAAGACGATGCCTGGAAGTGGAATATTTTGCTTCTTGTTCTACCGAATGAATTGACAGTTTCTGTCCTTTCTGATTTGCATTATTTCTACCTAAAGCCTCCGTTGTTATCGTTCAGGGTGTTTTGATCCTTGTGACAATTCTAGGAGGAACGAAGAGTTAGTTTCTCCTAGCAGCGGCCACTTGGTGAAGAAAAAAGAAAAAAAAAGGCATCGATGGGTCT
>PISX010028426.1:0-21563 GCA_004024625.1 Mellivora capensis | reverse complement strand
ATGGGCAGAAGATATGAACAGACACTTCTCCAATGAAGACATACAAATGGCTATCAGACACATGAAAAAATGTTCATCATCACTAGCCATCAGGGAGATTCAAATTAAAACCACATTGAGATACCACCTCACACCAGTTAGAATGGCCAAAATTAGCAAGACAGGAAACAACGTGTGTTGGAGAGGATGTGGAGAAAGGCAACCCTCTTACACTGTTGGTGGGAATGCAAGTTGGTGCAGCCACTCTGGAGAACAGTGTGGAGGTTCCTCAAGAAGTTAAAAATAGAGCTTCCCTATGACCCTGCAATTGCACTACTGGGTATTTACCCCAAAGATACAGATGTGGTGAAAAGAAGGGCAATCTCTACCCCAATGTTCATAGCAGTAATGGCCATGGTTGCCAAGCTGTGGAAAGAACCAAGATGCCCTTCCACGGACAAATGGATAAGGAAGATGTGGTCCATATACACTATGGAGTATTATGCCTCCATCAGAAAGGATGAATACCCAACTTGTGTAGCAACATGGACGGGACTGGAAGAGATTATGCTGTGTGAAATAAATCAAGCAGAGAGAGTCAATTATCATATGGTTTCACTTATTTGCGGAGCATAACAAATAACATGGAGGATATGGGGAGATGGAGAGGAGAAGGGAGTTGAGGGAAATTGGAGGGGGAGATGAACCACGAGAAAGACTATGAACTCTGAAAAACAACCTGAGGGTTTTGAAGTGGTTTGGGGTGGGAGGTTGGGGGAACCAGGTGGTGGGTATTATGGAGGGCACATATTGCATAGAGCACAGGGTGTGGTGCAAAAACTATGAATTCTGTTACGCTGAAAAGAAATAAGAAAAATATGCTAAAAAATAAAAATAAAAACCATACCAGTTTTTCAAATGAAGCACACCTTTCTCTAGAATTCAATTCTAAATATATTATTCAAATGGGGATCATAAGAGGTACTGGGGGTATACAGATTGGTCTCCTCAACAGCTTTCCTAAAACTGTTTTTTGTTTTTTGTTTTTTTTTCCTTTAGCTGTTTCTTATCACATAGTTTGATAACAGAAGAGGCTAGAATATTAAAACGCAAGTCAGGTAGAATTGCTAACTCTGTGAGAGACTAATACAGGTATCTTGATATTTTAGATTTCTAGAGTTCTGGCTTGATTCAAGCATAGAATTTATATTCCCTCAGAAACTCTATATTGCCAATAGATTACCATGCATATATCATATACTTATTGTCAAATGATCAATCATTTTAAATAACCAATTGCATTTACAGAGTCCCACTTTTACTTCTTTTTCACTTGTGTGTCTTTGCTTTTGTTACTCCCTCTATCTGAAAAGTTTTCTGTTTTATCTCCATTTGTCAAAGTATAATCTAACTTACAAGACTAATTAGAAATGCTACTTATTCTTTTGAATACTTCTTGATCTTCTCAACCAGCTATGATTCTTTGGAACCCCAAGGTATGATATACCTCTTCTACTTTGTATTTATTTGATTCTGTTTTGTATTCAAATCATCTAGAAATTTTGTCTTTATGGCCAGAATCCTTTCCTTCTCATCTCTAAACTGTCCAAAGGACCTACCATCCTATATTGCACTAATTAGGCATCCATAAAATATTCAGTTGAATATCAGTGGGTTGGTAAATGTGAGACTTGGTTACTCTTATTCAGTTAAACTCATTTGGATAATCACATTGGCAATTAGCATCAATCCATAAATCATGGAAACTTTTTAAAATATATTTTGAAAGTAACAGTTGGTATGTTGGGTGTAAATAGGAAAGAATATTTATGAATATGGAAACTAATGTACAGGACAAAATTCAGGATTCTACCAAGTTCTGAATTTAATCAGTGTGTGAAACAATAAATCTTACTCAGTATTGTATTCAAAATTATAATCCTGATCCTGACCCTGGACATCTGCTTCATTTGGGAATTTAAGGTAGAATCTATATAACATTAAATAAATTATGAGATGCGAGCTGCTATTCATTTTCTCCAATCCACAGTCTGGTATTGGCTTTGGTGAACCTAGTGGCCAGACAAACTGCTCTTTGTCCAATCATTCCAAGTTTTTTGGAAGAAACATTATGTGCAATCTCACCATAGGAAGATTTGTGGTATATCATCATTAGTAGTCTTGGTTTCTTGACTGGGCACAGGGGCTTTCAGAAGCCTCTGGGAAGCAGGTGCTCAGTTTTCATTTTGTTTCTATAACATGATTAATAGCAAGATCTGACCATTGCATCTCAAATTCATCCTGCCAACAATGCATCTTGGTTTATTCCAGTTAGGCTTAATTTTGATAAAAGTTGGGGACTGGTATTGATGAAGTTTTAGAATATTAGTGAGGTTCAGTGGGGTGGACTCCAGAGCCAATGACCAAGAAAGAATTCTTGAGACATCTTTGGTGCAAAATGGTGGTTTATTGAAGCACTGGGCAGGACCCGTGGGCAGAGAGAGCTGCTGCTCCTTGATCCTGACCAGTGGCTGATTATATACTCAGGAGCTGGGGAGGTGAGGACAAAGGGGATATTCAGAGGGCTGACATATGGTAAAGAAGACTGTCAAAATACTAGAAGCCTGGTTATTGTTGAGCCAAGGCTGTTTTTCCCATGAGGCACTAACATAAAGACAGTTGGGAGTTACCTGGTGGAATCTCACATTCCTACTATCACACATCCTTTTCATTGAGCTTTAGGTTTAGAAGAACGTTAACTTGATTTACATTTCCTTCCAACTCAGCCTCCCTCAATTTTGTGGAGGGGTAGACAATGTTAGGGCTTCAGGAACTGAGTTATTGGTGTTTGGAAGTTATGTTATTGTAAATCACTAGGACATTTGTAAACTGACGGAGACTCCAGTCCTGCAGGACTGTGATCTCTATTAGTTAACCATTTGTTCTTCCTGTAGGGCAGCCAGGAGTTCCTGAGGAATGTCACACATGTCATAAAGAGGGGGGGAGGGTGTAGGGTGCCAGCTTCTGCTTTGTCCTTAGCTAGCCTTTTGCTCCCTCATCAGTATCAGTTGAATATATTGTTTCTCTTTTTGGCAAACCTAGGTTACATGAGGGATCTGAGTGGCCATAAGGCCAGTCAGAAAATGCTGCTACCTCTGGAAGAAGTACTGAGTAAGAGACTGGAGAATAATATTGAAGGGACTGGGGGCACCTGGGTGGCTCAGTGGGTTAAATCCTCTACCTTCAGCTCTGGTCATGATCCCAGGGTCCTGGGATTGAGAGCTGCATCTGGCTCTCAGCTCAGCAGGGAGCCTGCTTCCACCCCTCTCTTTCTGCCTGCCTCTCTTGCCTACTTGTGATCTCTGTCTGTCAAATAAATAAATAAAATATTTTTTTAAAAAGCTCAAAGGGACTGAGGGGCCCTTTTAATTGCTTATTTTTAATTTTTTTATTTCTTTTCAGCAGGACAGTATTAATTGTTCTTGCACCACACCCAGTGCTCCATGCAATACATGCCCTCCGCAATACCCACCACCTGGCTCCCCCAACCTCCCACCCCCTGCCCCTTCAAAACCCCTCGTGTTATTTTTCAGACTCCATAGTCTCTCATGGTTCACCTCCTCTTCCAATTTCCCTCAACTCCCTTCTCCTCTCCATCTCCCCATATCCTCCGTGTTATTTGTTGTGCCCCACGAATAAGTGAAAGCAAATGATAATTGACTTTCTCTGCTTGACTTATTTCACTCAGCATAATCTCTTCCAGTCCCATCCATGTTGATACAGAAGTTGGGTATTCATCATTTCTGATGGAGGCATAATACTCCATAGTGTATATGGACCACATCTTCCTTATCCATTTGTCCGTGGAAGGGCATCTTGGTTCTTTCCACAGTTTGGCAACCCTGGACATTGCTGCTATAAACTTTGGGGTACAGATGGCCTTTCTTTTCACCACATCTGTATCTTTGGGGTAAATACCCAGTAGTGCAATTGCAGGGTCATATGGAAACTCTATTTTTAATTTCCTGAGGAATCTCCACACTGTTCTCCAAAGTGGCTCCACCAACTTGCATTCCCACCGACAGTATAAGAGGGTTCCCCTTTCTATACATCCTCTCCAACACACGTTGTTCCCTGTCTTGCTAATTTTGGCCATGGTACTGGCATTAAAACAGACACATAGGCCAGTGGAACAGAGTAGAGAGCCCAGATATGGACCCTCAACTCTATGGCCAAATAATCTTCAACAAAGCAGGAAAAAATATACAGTGGAAGAAAGACAGTCTCTTCAATAAATGGTGCTGGGAAAGTAGGACAGCTATATGTAGAAGAATGAAACCTGACCATTCTCTTACACCATACACAAAGATAAACTAGAAATGGATAAAAGACCTCAACATGAGACAGGAATCCATCAGAATCCTAGAGGAGAACATAGGCAGTAACCTCTTCAACATCAGCCACAGCAACTTCTTTCAAGATATGTCTCCAAAGGCAAAGGAAACAAAAGTGAAAATGAACTTTTGGGACTTCATCAAGATCAAAAGCTTCTGCACAGCAAAGGAAACAGTCAACAAAACAAAGAGGCAACCCACGGAATGGGATAAGATATTTGCAAATGACAATACAGACAGAAGTTTGATATCCAGCATCTATAAAGAACTTCTCAAACTCAACACACACAAAACAGATAATCATATCAAAAAATGGGCAGAAGATATGAACAGACACTTCTCCAATGAAGACATACGAATGGCTATCAGACACATGAAAAAATGTTTATCATCACTAGCCATCAGGGAGATTCAAATTAAAACCATTGAGATACCACCTTACACCAGTTAGAATGGCCAAAATTAACTTTTTTTTATTAATTTCATTTCTTTTCAGCGTAACAGAATTCATAGTTTTACAACACACCCAGTGGTCCATGCAATGCGTGCCCTCCATAATACACACCACCTGGTTCCTCCAACCTCCCACCCCCCGCCCCTTCAAAACCCTCAGTTTGTTTTTCAGAGTCCATAGTCTCTCATGGTTCATCTTCCCCCCAATTTCCCTCAACTCCCTTCTCCACTCCATCTCCTCATGTCCTCCATGTTATTTGTTATACTCCGCAAATAAGTGAAAACATATGATAATTGACTCTCTCTGCTTGACTTATTTCACTCAGCATAATATCTTCCAGTCCCGTCCATGTTGCTACAAAAGTTGGGTATTCATCCTTTCTGATGGAGGCATAATACTCCATAGTGTATATGGACCATATCTTCCTTATCCATTTGTCCGTGGAAGGGCATCTTGATTCTTTCCACAGCTTGGCAACCGTGGCCATTGCTTCTATAAATATTGAGGAACAGATGGCCCTGCTTTTCACCACATCTGTATCTTTGGGGTAAATACCCAGTAGTGCAATTGCAGGGTCATAGGGAAGCTCTATTTTTAACTTCTTTTTTTCTATTTTTTTTTGTTTAAAGATTTTATTTATTTATTTGGCAGAGAGAGAGCACAAGTAGACAGAGAGGTAGGCAGAGAGAGAGGAGGAAGCAGGCTCCCTGCTGAGCAGAGAGCCCGATGTGGGACTTGATCCCAGGACCCTGAGATCATGACCTGAGCTGAAGGCAGCAGCTTAACACACTGAGCCACCCAGGCACCCTATTTTTAACTCCTTGAGGAATCTCCACACTGTTCTCCAGAGTGGCTGCACCAACTTGCATTCCCACCAACAGTGTAAGAGGGTTCCCCTTTCTCCACATCCTCTCCAACACACGTTGTTTCCTGTCTTGATAATTTTGGCCTTTCTAACTGGTGTGAGGTGGTATCTCAATATGGTTTTAATTTGAATCTCCCTGATGGCTAGTGATGATGAACATTTTTTCATGTGTCTGATAGCCATTTGTATGTCTTCATTGGAGATGTGTCTGTTCATATCTTCTGCCCATTTTTTTATGTGATTCTCTGTTTTGCATGTGTTGAGTTTGAGAAGTTCTTTATAGATCCTGGATATCAACCTTTTGTCTGTACTGTCATTTGCAAATATCTTCTCCCATTCCGTGGGTTGCCTCTTTGTTTTGTTGACTGTCTCTTTTGCTGTGCAGAAGCTTTATATGGAAAACCCAAAAGACTCCATCCCCAAACTACTAGAACTCATTCAGTAACGTGGCAGGATACAAAGTCAATGTACAGAAATCAGTGGATTTCTTATACACTAACAATGAAAATACAGAAAGAGAAATTAGAGAATTGATTCCATTTACTATAGCACCAAGAACCATAAGATACCTGGGAATAAACCTAACCAAAGAGGTAAAGGATCTGTACTCGAGGAACTATAGAACACTCATGAAAGAAATTGAAGAAGATATAAAAAGATGGAAGACCATTCCATGTTCTTTGATCGGAAGAATAAACATTGTTAAAATGTCTATACTACCTAGAGCAATCTATACTTTTAATGCCATTCCCATCAAAATTCCGCCAGTATTTTTCAAAGAGCTGGAGCAAATAATCCAAAATTTGTATGGAATCAGAAGAGAACCTGAATCGCTAAGGAAATATTGAAAAGCTGTGATCACCAAGACAGCATGGTACTGGCATCAAAACAGACACATAGACCAATGGAACAGAGTAGAGAGCCCAGATATGGACCCTCCACTCTATGGTCAAATAAATTTCGACTAAGCAGGAAAAAATATACAGTGGAAAAAAGACAGTCTCTTCAATAAATGGTGCTGGGAAATCTGACAGGTATGTGTAGAAGAATGAAACTCGACCATTCTCTTACACCGTACACAAAGATAAACTCGAAATGGATAAAGGACCTCAATGTGAGACAGGAATCCATCAGAATCCTAGAGGAGAACATAGGAAGTAACCTCTTTGATATCAGCCATCACAACTTCTTTCAAGATATGTCTCCAAAGGCAAAGGAAACAAAAGCAAAAATGAACTTTTGGGACTTCATTAAGATCAAAATTAACTGGTTTAAAAATAAAGATTAACAGCTTTATTGAGATATATTTCACATGCCATAAAATTCTCCCCTTTAAAGTGTCAGTTTGATGATTTTTAGCATATTCACAGAGTTGTACAACCATCATCACAATCTGACTTTAGAACATTCCCAACTGACTTTTGATGAATGCTTTTGGTCACAAATGGGACTGAGAAATAAAGTATGCAATATAGCCCTACTGTTGGAGACACAACTTAAATTATAAAAGATTATAAAGATCAACATACATAAAACGGTAACATATATACTAGTCCTAAATTATGTTCTTTTTATTTGTATTAAAGTGACACACCATCCTTTTTTTATACCTGAAAACAATGTAATTGTGTAGTACTGATACATTCAGATATCTCAATGTGAGTAATTATAACCACAAAGAAGACATGCTAAATGTGTATACTAAATACAGTGGCTGAAAATTAGATTTGTGTTAGGTGCCACCCACATAGTTTTATATTGATCAGAAAAACAAAGACATATTGATGGTATCATTTACCTTTTTTTCCTATTCATCTTTCAAAATTACCACATGCAGTATTTTTATTAATAAGCATCTTATTTTACTTTTATATTAAGGATTCTAGTTTTGATCTCCAGCTGTAAAATCCAGAGTTCCTATGGTTGCTAGGGAACCAACAAATATAATTCTTAAAGCTCTTATAGGTATAATTATAAAGGTATAATTATACATTTTCCTACATATAAAAAAGACATCCAAAGACTATTTTCTCTAAAATGATATTAACTAATACAATCATCTCTATATGGGAAATAAAGTTACACAGGGAAATAGCACTAAACATGATAATAGTAGAATCATCTGTACTTCTTATTGTCTCCCACCCACTACCTCTTCAAATGTATTCTTTGTGATGAAATAATCTTGATTTGGACACCAATGAAAAATACATTATCCTGTTCCTGCCTTCAATATTTCATTTAGCTCCCTTCTAAAATTAGAAACAAGAAGCTCATTATACTGGGTTATAAAATTTACTCCTGGTAGATTCTCAAATTTCTTATTAATATTTCATTATTGTGATTGCTGATGGTCTCAGGTTCAGGGGGAAGCTTTCCTGGAATAATCAATCCCCTGTCTTTATGAGAAAAATTATTCATAATCTTATGTAAGAGGTCTGCTCTTTCATTATAGTATAACCAGCTAACAATCTATCTGTGTGTGCCCCTCTGACCTTGCAATTACTGGCTTATCTCAATGATGCATTGCAATGGAGTTATTAATTCCACTTCCTTAAGACTTTTATTCTTTTTCTCTGTAGGTCAGTGAGGGAGAATGATATAAATGCCACTAATAAAAATTTTCAGAAACTCAGAAAGCATCTGGAAAACATTCTTTCAAAAGATGAAAATTTGCTCTTGAAGAGAAGCAAATTTAGATATCTCCAATTTGAGGAAAATCCCCTTTAATTCAGGAACATCAACTAAATGATAGTGGTTACTGAATGAGGAAATGAGAACAAGAAATTTCAACAGTATCAGAGTTCTCAGCTGTAAATAGATAAATCTCTTTCTCATGAACCTCTAGCAAAACTCCCATCTATTGCTTTTGCTCTCTTCACAATATCCCTGCTTGTTGCATGGTTTACTGTTAGCTTACTAGTAGGAAAGAGAAAGGAGGCATATCACCAAAGTATCAGCCTTACAAACACTAATGCCTCCTGCTCCAACAGTGCTAGAACAACCTTCATCCAATTTTATTTACTCTCTATGTGTCTCAATCAGAAATGCTCTTAGAGTCTCTCCTGCTTCAGGGGAGCAAGCTTTGTTTGGAAGTTGGAGATGATTAAATCACAGTATTAGAGCATCATACTCCTGAAAAAGGCTCACAAAAGATCATATTGCTCATGATACTACCTGAATGCAGGTTGTGGAAAACATTTTGAGCTATTTATGTCATGTTCTTTTACATCTTTTTGGGCAGGAAGTATGGGAACAGGAGGACTTCTGTAGAAAATGAGTATGGGAGTCACACCACTGATTGTGGATTCTCCTTTTTTTCCTCTATTTGTTCCTGCTACCAGCCCGGACCAGGTTCTGTTTGCTCATGATAGGACAGAATTACTTCAAGTGCTGCTTTAGTGGCTTCACCTGTTCTAGCTAACCATCATCACTATCTGTGCCCTCAGACTATTTCATTTTGTCATGACTCAATAATCTAGAGCAACTCCCTTCCTGGTTCCTAGTTTGGTTATTCATTCAAGAACAACTATTTAAGTATCTGTTTTACCCAACACCATTTGAGACATCACAGACAGCACAGAGAACAAAAGAGACAAAAATACTAACTCAGATTCAAACCATATTTAAATTGAGAGAGTGAAATAATAAACAAAATAAATGAATATATGGTATGTCTAAAGGTGGTGCAGGTTGTGATGAGAATAACATAGAAATTCAAGATAAAATTTGCTAGGGCAGGGATTAGAGAAGGGAGAAGTAATGATAACTATGTCCTGATCTCTCTTAAAATTGGTTTTTATTGCCCTGTTATGTGTGTTTACCTATATTCTTCTTTTAAATGATTGGGCAGGATATATAGTATAAATACATTTATCTTATCATTTAATTCTAAATTCTTCCAACTGGGTTTTCAGGGTCTTCATTATTCTGATCAAAATATACCTTTAAAACTCACAGTTCCCCATCACAGACTGAAAAAACTAAAGTCCTTGTATCACTCTTGTTGATAGGCCTTGGCCAGTTTGGCATAAACTTCTGTCTTCAAATTACCTACATATTTTCTCTACAGTAATATCACATAAGGAGTACAGTGCACTCTGCCATTTTATTTGAAGATGTTTCAGATAAGATGGCCCATAAAGTTCTGGAAGCTGGAGATGGAGGAAATAAGATTCCATCCCTGTTATGAGCAGCCTGACAGGGTTAGACTTAAGTTAAATAGAAGGGACTGGGAAAACTACAAGCTAATTACCTATTAGATAAGGATGTGTTCCCATACTGGGGGTCAGCATGCATTAGCTATAAGGGAATAATGGGAAGAATACTTGAGAGAGAACATTTCACTTCATGCCACATCTATCCAGAGTGCACCAGAATGTGGACTCAAATGATCATACACTAGACATGTTTCTTGCTTTCTGTTGAACTGAGAGTATAGCAAATTAAAGCAAGAAGGTAAAGAGGTCATCTGGGTGGCTCAGTTGGTTGAGTGACTGCCTTTGGCTCAGGTCATGATTCCGGAGTCCCGGGATAGAGTCCCACATTGGGCTTTCAGTTCCATGGGGAGTCTGCTTCTCCCTCTGACCTTCTCCCCTCTCAAGCTCTCTCTCACTGTATCTCTCTCTCAAATAAATAAATAAAATCTTAAAAAAAAAAAAAAAAGCTAAAGAAAGACATCTATGACCTGCTGAGAGTTAAGCCAGCCCTCTCCGGGAAACACATAAGAAGAAAACAGCAAAGAGAAAAGGTATACTCATGACTATAAATGATTTGCCTCTCTCTAATTTGTGCCCCAGAAAAGAAAAAGTTATCAAAAGAGTGAGAAAGAAGGAACCTCTTACAACAGAATATCATAGCATGTATGAGAAAGAAGACTTAGAGCTTGATTTACCAATTCCAAGACTAGTGAGTCAGCTAGGAGAAAGAATTTCACTAATATCTGAATTATAGAAGTATTTATTTTTAGGGTGTCTGAGTGGTTGGAGGGATAAGCATCTGCCTTTGTCTTAGGTCATGATCCCGGAGTCCTGGGATGGATTCCCACATCGGGCTCCCTGCTCCTTGGGGAGTGTGTTTCTCCCTCTGCCTCTATCTCTCCTTCTCTCTCTCTCTCTCTCTCTCTGTCTCATGAATAAATAAATAATCTTTAAAGAAAAGAAGTATTTATTTTAATAATAAAAATTCCTCATAAAACTGTTTTAAAAAACACCTGAATATACATGACATATATGGATGAGGAAAGGCACTTCAGGATGTTATCATGCCCAGAATGAATGGTGCTTTGTGTTTCTAAGATTGATATTGACAACAGTTATAAGAAAAGAAAAACTGTTGTTGTGCTATACTTGTATTCAATCCAAATCGCATAAATGATTAGGTTGCTGGTAGAGCTCAGCATATAAGAAAATTGCATTAGGTTTCTTCAGCATGGGAGAAAACTAACTGTCAATTGACCAAGGGCAATAATCCCTCTCCATTTACATGCAAAGCACTCTAGGGAACTTTGTACAGAATAAAGAGTGGGAGTTGTTAGTTTCCTGGGGCTGCCATAATAAAATACCACAACTTGATCATTTAAAATGACAGAAATGTATTCTCTCGCAGTTCTGGTGGACAAAAGTCTGAAATCAGGGTGTTATCAAGGCTGGTTCCTTCTAGAGGCTCTGAGAGAGAATCCATTCTACATCTCTCACCTAGCTTCTGGTTGCTGCCAATATCCCTTGGTATTCCTCGGCTTGCAGCTCCAACACATTAATCCCTGCTTCCACCTTCACATAGGCTTTCCTTCTCTCTGTATTTCAAATCCTCCCTCTCTTTTTTGTTGTAATAACACCAATTACTAGAATTAGGGCCCACCCTGGATGATATGATGTCAACATTCTTACTTTAATTACATCCACAAAGATATTTCCAGATAAGGTCACATTCACAGGTACTGGAGATTAGGAATTGGACCTATGTTTTGGGGGAACACAATTCAACCTACTTTAGGGATGCTCAAGAGGAGAGAGTTAAACTCAAATACCTACTCAGGGGAGACAGTTCAACAACTAAATTTACTCTTTATCAAAGAGCTATGCATCCCCTTGTCTGGGGGGGGGGTGGATTCTTCATATTTTAGGGGCTTCACTCTTCCAAGGCCTTCTTAGAGGGGGAGCATTACTAACTCTAAAAATGCAATTTATCCAGAGTTCTTCCTTGAAGCTGTTACATCTGCATCCTACCCCATTCCTCTGGTTCTAAGAGATGCATACCCTGTTTTGACAAAGTTCATATTTTGCTTCACAAAACCTAGAACAAATACCCAAATGGGTGCATACATCATGGTACCAATAAAGAAACAAATTCTAGTGGTGACATTCTCATCTTAAATAAAACTAAAAGTGCTTAGATAATGAGTCCAATAATGTCCACTGTCTGTCAGTGCCAAACTGTCTTGAACATAGTAGGTGCTTAATAAATACATATTAGCTCTGAATAAAACAAATTACTGTACTTAAGCCCACATTCATGGTTCGATTGTGAGAGTAGGGCACCAAGAGGCCACAAGAGCAAATCAGATTTCTAGGCAGGCTGGGTGGTTATGCTTAGAAAATTTGCACCCCACTAGCAAACAACTTGTTTCCCATGTCCTAATGTAAAGAAAAACGGGGTCAAATATATCAATGAGTGCATGTGTGACCAATTAAATGAATGGTGTTTAGGTTGTAGAAACCTAAGGAATATAGCAGAAGGAAAAACATATATTCCAAAATGTGGCAGTAAGCCAGATATAGATATGCATGATATCTGGAAATAAGTTCCCTTCACATCACATTTGTTTTGGGGTGTTTTTTTGTTTTTTTTGTTTTTTTTTTTAATTTTTATTTATTTTTCTTTTCAGTGTTTCAGAATTCATTGTTTATGCACCACACCCAGTGTTCCATGCAATACGTGCCCTACATAATACACACCACCATGCTCACCCAACCTCTCACCACCCCCTCCATTTTTTATTAGCAAGACACACCCATTCCATTTCCACCAGTGCCAATGACATGTGTGATCTATGATCCCAGCGCATACACATAAAGTTTACTATAGGGTAAAAGTATTATAGGGAAATAGCCAATACTCCTCATATTTTCTATTATAATAAAGCCTCAAAAGACATATTACTTTTTCAAACAGGAAAGCTGTGATAGAACACAAAATTAAATAGCCCATTAGCTTTTTCTATAATATTATATGACATAAACCAAAACATTCTCTATCTTACATATTGCAAGTCTTAAATGGAAGAGAAACCCCAGAGTCCTTTATCAAATTCTTGTTACTTTCCCTTGAGTGTAAATAACAATAATGAAGAAGGCTTAATTAATCTCCCCTTTGTAACTATATGGTCTATGGGATTGCTACTCTTATGTTTTTTGTGTGGGTAAAAATATGTAAAAAATTAAGGGAGAGCAAGTTGACCTGGTGAAGAAAATTCATAGCCTGATATTGAAAAACACCCTTTCAGTATTACCAAGGCTGTACCACGTTGTAAAAATCTGGGCTTTTCCTTTAGAATGTTTGCAAATCAGAATAGCCCTGGCTAGAAAAGTCACTGACCCATAATAACTAGAAGGCAACAAAATGTAGTAAAATGTTCTTATGCCCAAGAAAATATGTGTGTGTGTGTGTGTGTGTGTGTGTGTGTGTGTGTGTTTGGGGGGGGGGGTGCTGATTGAAGCCTATAGATCCTGCAGTGAAAGTGCTATAATGAAACACAAAATATGTTGACTTTGAACAATAAACCAGAGGGCTGACACCTTAACTTGCCTGTTTCTTGGTGTGTGCCTCTTTCTAGCAATTAACCATGATAGTTTTATTATGGTCCACAGAACAGCTAATCAATAGGGTGGGATGCTAGTTACAGTCCACAGCCTGTCTTGTGTGCCTGCATAATGCCCATGATTTTGCTCCCAGCTGTTCAGTCTAATCCATTTATGACTGTTTTTGGCTCATAGTCAGAGAAATCTTCTATTTACAGCTCATTCACCATTCTTAACATTTTCACAAATCCAGGCTGAATGCTCTGAGGGTAGGAAATAAACTCAGGCTTCCCCAGTGCCCTTTGCTATCTCAGCAGAACAAACTTCCTTCTTCCTCTGAAAGGTTCACAAACCGTAATTTGTTACACTCCAAATTTACATTAAACTGGTTTTACCTGACCCATGAGATTATGCTACCAGAAATTTAAAAGGCAAATGTGTAATTCTTATTTCTCTCCTGCTTTACAGAGAACTAGATTCCAAAGTGGTTGTCCTAGTTCTTTGGAAATGGAGTAGAATGAGCACAGATGAAAGTCAATAACCAGTTGTGAATATTCCCTTAATGCTAATGGAAAACACTAGAAAATTAGTATCAGCTAAGAGTGTCATCAATACAGAATCAACTAAATCTTCTAAAAGTAGTCTAAGTTCAACGTTTCCTTATTCTTTTTGACAGATAGAGTACCATTACACTTCCATACATATCTATATCATTAGTGACAAAAAGTCACGGAAATGTTCAGATCCATGCTTTTTGAAACCAATCCTCTCAAAGCCTGTTGAAAATATTTAATAAAATTTAAAAGATAACATTTGTCCTAACTGAGAGAAAAAATACAATTGTATGCCATCCAGGAGTCAGCGCCCTCCAGCCAAAGACCACCAGAAACACACCTGTCATTGAACAAATTTACATTTATTAGTTCATTGCAATGAGGGGACAGCACACAGTGGGATACTATGGGGGCATTTGAGTGAAAGAAACTTATTACATGATTTGGGTTTACTTTTAGTTACTCTGGGGATGGCTTAAGTATACACAAAGTGTTGCTCAGGATTAGGCTCTTTCAAGAAGCAGCGGTAATTCTATTTTGAACTCAATACTTTTTTTTATCATGTTGAGTTAGCCACTGTATAGTACATCATTAGTTTTTGAACTCAATACTTTTTTTTGTAGGAGGCATAAGAAATGCATCAAAGCTAAAACTGTAATTGGTTAAAAAGTAGCAGTCACTCATTCACCAGAATAGAAGATGTTAGATCATTTTTGTGTTTTGGAAAGTGTTTTGCTTTTGTCTATGTTCAGACATGATTACAAAGTAGTCTTGTTTTGTCTTGCTCTCTCATAGTCACAGAGTGACCTTATCTAATGCTGGTATTCTGAGAAGTTTCTGTTCAACAGAACACTCAGGTCTACTTATGAGTGTCATGTCAGCAATAAGCAGACAGCAGTAAGGGGCCACATTTTTTTTTTCTTCACAGGTTTTGTGGAAGAAAGAAAACTGTCATGAAATCACATAAACAATAATAAAGTTTCTCAATGCTCCCCAAGTTTTGGGGAGCATTTATGGTACTATGTACCATAGTACCTGATACCAAGTATAATAGCTTGCTTTCTAAGAGAATCCTGGCCTGCTTTCATGGTCTCTGAAAAATTGACAAAGATATTTCTAATTATCATAGTCTTGGCTTTTCAGGACTTATTTCTGGCTACTGATATGAGCTTCCTTTCACTTGTTCCCTTGTCATATAAAACAAAGTCCAAACGTAAAAATTATGAAAAATATCAAAAGATACATATCAAGAATAAGTCATATTTTGAATTTGGGGGACTGGGTTTTTACCCCATACCTTTACTATGACAAATAACTCCATACTTTGGTAAGTATTTTAAAAATACACACAACATTCCTTCCTAAACTTACAGCAATGAGGAAGATAGAGAAAAATGAAGTACACATTCTAGGGGAAAATACTAGAAAAAAATAAAAATTTTCACCCTCCATACATCCATCCCAGAATCCTGGCACAGAGCTCTAAGAGCCATTTCAGAAGAAAATTTCTTGTCTTCCCTGACATTTCTTTATTCAATAAATGTTTATTGAATACTTAATATACAAGAGTAGACTCTACTTCCATTAGTATGAAGAACGAATAGTCTGAAAAGCCCTTCTCCTTCAGAACACCTACACTGTAGGTAAATGACAACAAATATAATTGTAAATGCATTGCTGAGCTTGTGATAAAGAAAAATATCTAAGGGTCAGGTGTCAGTGGTGGGGAGACAGTGAGATAAAGAGGGAGGTAGAGAAACAGAAATAGGGTGAAAACAGATCTCTAAACAAAAGCAAAACCCAGGACTGTTTGAGGGGATATTCAGGTAACAGAAAACCAGATTTGGAGGAATTCGCATATGCTTTAGGTAATGAAAATTGGGCCTTGGGCCAAAGCAAGAACAAGTTGGGCACCTTACCTGAAATACCTGCTGAAGCTCAAGAGATCACACCCTTAGTAAACACTTTAAAGAAAAGCCTGAATGTAACAGAAGCCCAGAAGAAAAACTGCCTATATTTCCTTAGTTCAAGGTCTAGAGAAATGATCTCTCCTGAGATTAGAAACAATAGGCCTTCCCTCCGTTATGTCTGGGGTTTATATTTATACCATCCTCAGAAAACCCAAAGCCAAGAATTTATATTAAACACAGCTCAGGTTAACACATCTTGGTACCTGGGAGAAGCAAACACAAATCTCCTCTGGGGGAAAACACCCTTAACCTGGACCCTCAAAATTCACACAAAATTAACTCAGCCAGAGCCAAATCATGCTTATAATTAACAGAAACAATAAAATATTTATTTTCAACCAAATAATATTTTAAAATGTTATTATATTTTATTAAATTATAAAAATATTTTCAATCAAAGATCTCAGATATAAAAACTTTATAAGATTAAAAACAGGCAAATTGGTCCCTGGGTGGTTCAGTGGGTTAAGCCTTTGCCTCCAACATGGTCCTGGGATCAAGTCCCAAATCAGGCTCTCTGCTCAGCAGGGAGCCTGCTTCCCCCTCTCTCTCTGCCTGCCTCTCTGCCTACTTGTGATCTCTCTCTCTCTCTGTCAAATAAATAAATAAAATCTTTTTTTAAAAAAACAGGCAAATTTCAAAAGAAACAAAATATCTAGAACTAAGTATGTGATTTAAATTAAAACTCACTGGATGGGTTAAACAGATTAGATGAAACTGAGGAGAATAAGTGAACTGAAAAATTAAATATGTATAAATACCAGATTAAAATACAAGGAGAAAAACATAAAAAAACATGAAACAGAAATTCAGAGATACAGAGGATATAGTGAAAAGGACTTATATTGTCTGACTAAGTTCTAGAAAGAGAGAATTAAGAAAATGATGGCTACAATATTCAAAGAGGTAATGGCCAAGAAGATTCCATAATTAAAGACATGCATCCTCTGCTTTGGGAAGTACAGCAGATCCCAAGCACACTTGTTAGACACATCAAAATAAAACTGTAAAACATCAAAGATAGAGAAAAGATCATAAATATAGTCACAGAGAAGAGAGCGGTAACCTTTTTTTAAAGCCACTTAACTGATTGAGCCACCCAGGCACCCCAAGAGAGGGTAACTTATAAAGATATCTTGATTGAGAATAGGATTCTCCATAATAACAATGAACTCCAGAAGACAGTGAAACAAAATCTTCAAATTGCTGAGGAAAAGCAATAAATCTAGAATTATGTAGGTATCAAAACTAAGGGAGTTGAGGGAAATTGGGGTGGAGATGAACCATGAGAGACTATGGACTCTGAAAAACAACCTGAGGGTTTTGAAGGGGCGGGGGGTGGGAGGTTGGGGGAGCCAGGTGGTGGGTATTATGGAGGGACACATTGCATGGAGCACTGGGTGTGGTGTAAAACTATGAATTCTGTTACGCTGAAAAGAAATTAAAAAAAATAAAAATAAAAATAAGTAAGTAAGTAAATAAATAAATAAATAAATAAAATCTAAAAAAACTATGTTTTAAGAATAACAAAAATTCAAAGAAAAAATGTTTATCACACACACACACAAGAAAAAAAAAACACTAAAGCAAAGTCTAAAAGATATTCTTTAGGAAGAAAGCAAATTATTCCAGAAGTATGACTGAGTTACAAGGAAAAAAAATGATAAAGAAATTGTTAAACAAGTGAAAAAAAATCTAAATAAGCATAGACAGTAAAAACAATTACTAATTATTGAGATTTAAAAAATAATAATTAGTAGACAACCACACTATATAGGATCAGAACAGGAATTTGAATTTTAAGTTCTTTAAGAGCTTTATATTGTTTGGTGGGAATTTAAAGACACTATTGTTTAGAATTTGGTGAATATACATGAAGAAATTTTAAGACAAATAAATAATATAGGAGAACTAGAGTGTATGATTTCCAAACAAGTAGAAGGGACAAATTTTTTTTTAATTTAGTCAACCCAAAAGAAGACAAAAAGATAAGAAGCACAGAAAAGTAGACACATAGAAAACATAAAATAAGATGGTAAAATTTTTTTTAAATTTATTTATTTGTCAGAGAGAGAGAGAGAGAGCGAGTGAGCACAGGCAGAGTGGGAGGCAGAGGCAGAGGGAGAAGCAGGCTCCCTGCCGAGCAAGGAGCCCAATGGGACTCGATCCCAGGACGCTGGGATCATGACCTGAGTCGAAGGCAGCCACTTAACCAACTGAGCCACCCAGGCGTCCCAAGATGGTAAAATTTTATCTAAATTAATCAGTAACCACAAAAAATGTAAGGAATGTTTCATTTTCTTCAATTATTCTAGATCTATCACTGAAATGTTTATCTAAGTCTTTTTTGAGATTATGTTCCCTGACTTACTCACATGTCAGTGTAATG
This sequence comes from Mellivora capensis, assembly GCA_004024625.1. NCBI lineage: Eukaryota > Metazoa > Chordata > Mammalia > Carnivora > Mustelidae > Mellivora > Mellivora capensis. The sequence goes on along the minus strand of PISX010028426.1, from coordinate 3,159 downwards.
AGTTCCTTAAGTTTGCCACCTGCTATGTAAAGGTTTGACTTTCATTTATCCTAAAATGACCTTTCAAGACTCAAGAGGAGTCTACTGAGGTCTAAAAACATTTCTTGGGAGTCTCAAAACATTTCTTGATTCCCCTTTCCAACAATTTCATTATTCAACAGACATCAGTCCTATTACCTGGCAGCTTTCCCCTTCTCACTGAGAAAAGATCTTGTCGGTCTGTTCTGTACAGGAAGTTAGGTGCCCATTTCCACTTTATTTCACTTTGGGAACAGGGGAAAAAATCAGATGTTGATTCCTTGATAAAAGACTCAAATTCAGAGGCACCTGACTAGCTCAGTCAGAAGAACATGTGACTCATGATCTTGGGGTCATGAGTTTAAGCCCCACATTGGGTATAGAGATTACTTAAAAATAAACTTTATTTTTTAAAGATTTATTGGTTTATTTGAGAGAGAGAGAGCATGGTGGAGAGGGATAGAGGGAGAGGGAGAGGGAATCCCAAGCAGACCCCCTGATGAGTGCAGAGCCCAACAGAGGGCTCAGTCCCACGAACCTGAGATCATGGCCTGAGCCAAAACCAAGAGTCAGATACTTAAATGACTACACCACCTGCAGAACCCAAAAATAAATAAACTTTAAAAAAAAAGAAACTCAAATCAGAAAATGAAGCCTCAATGTGGAGAAAGGGGAACCCTCCTACACTGTTAGTGGGAATGCAAGCTGGTGCAGACACTCTGGAAAACAGCATGGAGGTTCCTCAAAAAGTTGAAAATAGAGCTACCCTACAACCCAGCAATTGCACTACTGGGTATTTACCCTAAACATACAAATGTACTGATCCAAAGGGGCATGTGCACGTGAATGTTTATAGCAGTAATGTCCACAATAGCCAAACTATGGAAAGAACCTAGATGTCCATCAATAGATGAATGGATAAAGAAGGCATGGTATATATCTACAATGGAATACTATGCAACCATCAAAAGAAATGAAATCTTGTCATTTACAATGACATGGATGGAACTAGAGGGCATTATGCTGAGTGAAATAAGTCAATCAGAAAAGACAATTATCATATGATCTCCCTGATATGAGGAATTTGAGAGGCAAAGTGGGGGGTTTGGGGTGTAAGGAAGGAAAAAATGGAACAAAATGGGATCAGGAGAGACACAAACTATAAGAGACTCTTAATCTCACAAAACAAACTGAGGGTTGCTGGGGGGAGGGAGAGTGTGGAGACGGTGGTTGGGTTATGGACATTGGGGAGGTATGTGATATGGTGAGTGCTATGAAGTGTTCACAGATCTATACCCCTAGGGTAAATAATACATTATATATTAGTAAGAATAATAAAAAAGAACTGGCAAAAAAAAGAGAAAATGAAGCCTCATTCATTTAAGAACAATTACTTCAATTACAGAAAACATTCCAGCCACCAAATACATAAATAAAACAATTTGTCTTACTAATTTATCATATGATTTCTTTTAGAAAACTATTTTCTCCCTTTTTCGACCTAAGAAATCATTCAGGAAATACTTAAAAAATATTTTTGTTGTTTCTATGAAGTAATAAGGAAAACATTTTAGGCAAAAAAAATACTCTATTTTGATCAGTATATTGTTGTACATATTAACATGAAATTTATTTCTAAAATAATATTTAATTATAATAATAATTTAATAAAGAATGTTAATTTACTTTATGTAATATTAGCATAATGTCAACCTATAAATGCCTAAATGATATGCCATTTCTGCTTTGGGAATCAAATGTTTATATAAAGGAAAGTTGAAATGTTGCTAAATATTATAGCACCAAAAATGGACAATTGACTTTTTTTTAGCCCTTGCATTTTTGCATTTAAAGAAAGAATTGCTTTATTTTTATAATTTTATTGCTCTTATTCTAAATCACAACTTAAGAAAAAAGGTTTTGGTATTTTATTCACTAGCTTTTCTCTCCCATATAATTTACTGCACATGTGGTCTTCATTCTCAAAAAAAGAAAAAGAAAAAAACAAAAAGGATATCATTAATATTCTATTTCATCATTACAACATTAGTCTGCCTTTCAAAAAAACTTGTAATATACAGAACAAGAAGGGCACCTGGGTGGCAGAGTCAGTTAAGCATCCAAAATTTGGTTTTGGCTCATGGTTATGAGATCAAGCCCCACATGAGCTCCATGCTCAGAAGGGAGTCTGCTTGAGTTTCTCTCTCCCTCCGTCACTGCCACTCCCCGCTGTGCACTCTCACACATACTCTTGCACTCTCTCCCTCAAATAAATAAATAAATAAATAAATATACATATTTATATATGTATATGTATACAAATATCTATATATAGAGATAGATATGCTGAACAAGAATTTGATCAGATGTGGGCAATTTATGAACCTAATTAAAAAAGCATCTTAAGATACATGCATTACTATTATTTCATTCTCTTTTTTGACATGTTAAATTTTACCATTGGTATTTTTGGTACTTCCTGCCTTAAATTAATATTTTATTAAGTATATAAATTTTTGTAAATATATGAATAAGAATAGAAACAAAATTGTAAAATGATCATAACCATCTTGGAAATTTGCAGCATTTGAGCTGAATGATGATCAACACAGAAACTAGAACTTGAACACACCCATCTGATTATTTATCAACAGACATATTCTTTCAGTTTATGCTAGATATCTCTCAAACTGAACTGTATTAAGGGAAAATGTCTAAAACTAACATGTTTTGTTGTTAATTAAATATTGAAACAGATGCTAGTTTTTTCTGCCTATAACAAAATGGATACTTAACTAGAACACATTGGCCAACATGGGGATTCAAGACCAGCAATTGGAAAACACTGCCAAAGTTCAGAATTGTTTTACATGTAAATGAAAAGATATTAATTTGATTATTCTTTCAGTTAAGCTTCCCTTAGAAAAACTCATAGCTGGTGGTATCTCAATGTGGTTTTAATTTGAAACTCCCTGATGGCTAGTGATGATGAACATTTTTTCATGTGTCTGATAGCCATTTGTATGTCTTCATTGGAGAAGTGTCTATTCATATCTTCTGCCCATTTTTTGATGTGATTATCTGTTTTGCATGTGTTGAGTTTGAGAAGTTCTTTATAGATCCTGGATATCAACCTTTTGT
>PISX010028425.1:0-21567 GCA_004024625.1 Mellivora capensis | reverse complement strand
TTCCCCTTTCTCCACATCCTCTCCAACACACGTTGTTTCCTGTCTTGCTGATTTTGGCCATTCTAACTGGTGTGAGGTGGTATCTCAATGTGGTTTTAATTTGAATCTCCCTGATGGCTAGTGATGATGAACATTTTTTCATGTGTCTGATAGCCATTTGTATGTCTTCATTGGAGAAGTGTCTATTCATATCTTCTGTGTGTCTTTGTATTTAAAGTCTGTTTCTTTCAAGTTTATTTTTAAGTAATCTCTATACTCCAAGTGAGGCTTGAACTCAAGACTCTGAGATCAAAAGTCATGTGCTCTACAGGCTGAGCCAGCCAGGTGGCCCTAAAGTATGTTTCTTTAAATATTTTGGATCTTGCATTTTTATGCATTCTGACATCTCTGCCTTTCATTAAGGGTGTTTTGACCATTCCTGTTTAATGTAATTACTGATATTTTTGGGATTCAATATACCAATTTGCTAATTGCTTTCATTTGCCCCAGCTATTTTTTGCTCCTTTCCCCCTTTTTTCTGCCATTTTGGATCGAGTATTTTTTAGTATTTTATTTTACCTCCTCTATTTGTTTATTAGCCCTACCTCTTTGTTTATTTTTTCAATGGTTGCTCTAGGGTAAAAAAGATACATCTTTTACTTTCTTCTAATATTCTACTTCTCATGTATTTTATTTTTTTATTATTATTTTTAAAAATATTTTATTTATTTATTTGTCAGAGAGAAGGAGAGAGAGAGCGAGAGCACAGAAGCAGGCAGAGACGGAGAGAGAAGCAGGCTCCCTGCCGAACAAGGAGCCCATGTGGGACTAGATCCCAGGACCCTGGGATCATGACCTGAGCCAAAGGCAGCGGCTTAACCCACTGAGCCACCCAGGCGTCCCATACTTCTCATGTATTTTAATAAACTTTTAAATTTCAATTTAAAATTAAATTTAATAAACTTATGACATTGCATTTCCATGGCTCTCTCCCATCCTCTGTGCTATTGCTATTACATGCTTTATTTATGCGTATGTTGTAAGCTCCAAAGTACACTGGTATTATTTTCATTTTAAACTGTTATCTTATAAAGTTACTTTAAAATGAGAAAACTCTTACATAGCTGTCTGTAATGCTCTTTATTATTCTTTTTTTTTTTAAAGATTTTATTTATTTATTTGAGAGAGAGGCAGTGAGAGAGCATGAGCGAGGAGAAGGTCAGAGGGAGAAGCAGACTCCCCGTGGAGCTGGGAGCCCGATGCGGGACTCGATCCCAGGTCTCCGGGATCATGACCTGAGCCGAAGGCCGTCGTCCGACCAGCTGAGCCACCCAGGCGTCCCTACTCATTATTATTCTATGTAGCTTTGTGTTTCCATCTGGTACAATTTCCCTTCTTTCCAAAGAACTTCCTTTATCATTTCTTGTAGGTGCAATTCTGCTAGACAAGGATTCTCTTAGTTTTGTTTGTTTTAAAATGTCTGTATTCTGCTCTCATTTTTTAAGCTGATTTTGATGATTACAGACCTCTAGGTTAATGATTTTCCCTTCTATACTGCTAGTCTGTTGTCCCATGATCAGCGGCTTGCATGGCTGCTGTCGAGAAGTCTGCTTCCCTAGATGTAAGATGTCTCCCCCGGCCCTCAATGTTACTGTCTTCTTCTCTACTACTGCTTTAAGGAATTTCTCTTTACCGCTCTTTTTAAGCAATTTGATTATGATGTTCCTAACATTGATTTCCTTTGTTTATACTGTTTGGTGCTTGTTGAGTTTCTTGTATCTGTAACTTCATAGTTTTTATCAAATAAAAAAAAAATCAATTGCTTTGTCAAATGTTTTTCGGATTTCCTTCATCCCAGAATTCCAGTGACAACTATGCCTGATCATTTGACAACATCCCTTAGGTCTCTGACACTCTGCTCTTTGTCTTATGCATTTTCCTCTGTGTATTTCAGCTTGTGGTTTCCATTGCTGTTTCTTCTTTTCACTGATCTTTTCATCTCTAATGCCCAATCTACTTAAAAACCAACCAATGATCTTTTATGTCAGGTACTTTATTTTTGGCTCTGGCAATTCCCTTTGTTTCTTTTTCTTTTATTTTTTTTTTAGTTAAAAATTTTTTTTTTATAAACATATAATGTATTATTAGCCCCAGGGGTACAGGTCTGTGAATCGCCAGGTTTACATACCTCACAGCACTCACCATAGCCCATACCTTCCCCAATGTCCATAACCCCACCACCCTCTCCCTACCCTACTCCCTCCGGGGCCCCTTAGTTTGTTTTGTGACATTAAGAGTCTCTTATGGTTTGTCTCCCTCCCGATCCCATCTTGTTTCATTTATTCTTTTCCTACCTCCCAAACCCCCCACGTTGCATCTCCACTTCCTCATATCAGGGAGATCATATGATAGTTGTCTTTCTCCAATTGACTTATTTCACTAAGCATAATACCCTCTAGTTCCATCCACGTCGTCGCAAATGGCAAGAATTCATTTCATTTCTTTTTTTTTAAAAGATTTTATTTACTTATTTGATATAGAGAGATCACAAGTAGGCAGAGAGGCAAGCAGAGAGAGAGATAGGGAAGCAGGCTCCCCGCTGAGCAGAGAGCCCAATGTGGGGCTCAGTCCCAGGATCCTGAGATCATGACCTGAGCTGAAGGCAGAGGCCTAACCCACTGAGCCACCCAGGTACCCCTGGATTTCATTTCCTTTGATGGCTGCATAGTATTCCATTGTGTATATATACCACATCTTCTTTATCCATTCATCTGTTGATGGACATCTAGGTTCTTTCCATAGTTTGGCTATTATGGACATTGCTGCTATAAACATTCAGGTGCACGTGCCCCTTCGGATCACTACGTTTGTATCTTTAGGGTAAATACCCAGTAGTTCAATTGCTGGGTCATAGGGTAGCTCTATTTTCAACTTTTTGAGGAACCTTCATGCTGTTCTCCAGAGCGGTTGCACCAGCTTGCATTCCCACCAACAGTGCAGGAGGGTCCCCTTTCTCTGCATCCTCGCCAGCATCTGTTCTTTCCTGACTGGTTAATTTTAGCCATTCTGACTGGTGTGAGGTGGTGTCTCATTGTGGTTTTGATTTGTATTTCCCTGATGCCGAGTGATGTGGAGCACTTTTTCATGTGTCTGTTGGCCATCTGGATGTCTTCTTTGCAGAAATGTCTGTTCATGTCCTCTGCCCATTTCTTGATTGGATTATTTGTTCTTTGGGTGTTGAGTTTGATAAGCTCTTTATAGATTTTGGACACTAGCCCTTTATCTGATATGTCGTTTGCAAATATCTTCTCCCATTCTATCATTTGTCTTTTGGTTTTGTTAACTGTTTCCTTTGCTGTGCAAAAGCTTTTGATCTTGATGAAGTCCCAATAGTTCATTTTTGCCCTTGCTTCCCTTGCCTTTGACGATGTTCCTAGGAAGATGCTGCTGGGGCTGAGGCCTTTGTTTCTGTTTAAATATAACTTCCATTCCTCTCCATTCCTTCCATAAATGGAGGACCTGTGGCCACAGCCCAGTATATCTCACTCTGATTTCAGGACTCTCTTAACTTCATTTGTATTCCATTGAGTAGCTGGAGCAGCTGTGATACCAGATGCTTAGGTTTTCAGGGCCTCATGCAGAGCCCCACAGTCTGACTCTTACTCCACTGCACTCACCTCTGTCTTTCACGGGCCTATCTCCAAGCACTTTGGACTTTCTGGACTCCTTGGGGCTTTACTACCACACTCAGCTTGGGCCCCACGGCCTGCAACCCTAGGCCTGCTATCCTAGGTATTAGAGACCCCTGGGGGTCTCTTGCTGATGTGCGACAATGGAGAAGTGTGTCACCCCACCCAGAAAATAGATGCACATGTTATCAGTGTCTTAGTCCCCAAGAGGGATTCCCGGGGAGGATGATGGGTCTCAGGCATGTGTCAGGTCGGGCAGTGGACTTTTAGTTGGGTGGCAGAGCACACTCTGAGGCCTCGTCATCCCGTATAGCCCTGGCACCCTCTTACACCCCAAACTACAGTTTTAAGTAAATGCAAACTCATCTAGTCCTAAAACTGTTAATTTCCCACCACCAACAACAAGTATCTTAAAGAGGAGGGACAAAGCCAACCTAAGGAGACATGACCGTAAATGACCCCTTTGAAAGATGGTTGGAGACTCTGTTTTCAAAGAGGTTGGCAATTAACAAGCAAGCCTTCTGTTGCAGATACAAAACTGTCAGGGACTTCTGGAGGTACTGAGAGCTCATGTGAGTGGCCAAGAGAAAGTCGGACCTCTGAAGGAATCCTTACTAACACTTTTGGGCATCACTCAGTAAAGTCACTGGGTCAATCTTTGGCACATTAATGCAATTAATCCAGTATTTTTGATGTCTGAAATTATATCCCAAACCATCACCCATCTCCCAACACACAGAGAACCAACAAGCCTATGAATTTTCCAGTCACTTGTTTTTTTTTAATTTACAAATAAACGTTTATTGATGCCTGTGTTATATTTATTCATTGCACATTCTAAAGTCAATAATTGAGTACCTGCTCTGGGCTGGGCCCCGTGTTGGGCCCTGGAGACACATCAAGGAGCAACATGGACGAGACTCCTCTTCCTCTAAGCTCACCTGCCACTTCCTTGACCTTCCCATCTGTGATGCCTCTCCGAGGGACACCGTGTGCTACTGGCCACCTCCCTAGTTCCCTGTGACTTGAGCACTTTGACTGCAATGACAGCCTCTCTAGTCATTCAAATAGTTGCAGCCTGACCCTGGCAGCTGAGTGCTGCCATCTGGCCTCTATTATTCTGGGCCTCACCATTCCCTGGATATGAACAAGCCCAGCTCTGTGACCATGTTTCCTGCTCTGGCCCACAGAAGGGAGCCACTGCTGAACTTGAGTGACGCAAGTTCCCTTTATTAGTTCATTTAGGATGGCCTTGGTGGATGCAGCGTCCTCTGGGTCATCCCATGAAGCACAGTCCAGGTCCATTTCCTGGGTGAATTCGTCCCTCACAGGATACAGGTTAGCAATTCTGAAACTGCTTTAGGTAGACATTAGGACTGGACCAACAAGTGAATGATGGTGGGACCAAGATTTCTTCTCACTTTGGGGGTGGAAGTACTAGATGAATTAGAAAGGGAGACTAGAACGAACCCGGGGGTAGGGAGTTGGAGTTGGAGGCATTGGTACGAAGTCATGTTTAGCTTCACCCTCCCCCCCCACACGTGTGCTTGCAGTTAGATGAGTGGGAAGAAAGTTCATTCACAGCCATTTCCTTGGGACCCTGGGGAATAGAAAAGGCTCAGATATTTTGAGGACGATTGGGCACAGAGTCTGAGCTTACATTATTACTCAAAGACCTAAACTGTGACTGTGGAGGGTTTTCAGATAATAGAATTGTGGCTGACCTCTGGCTCACTACGGGTCCCTGGGACCACCAATCCACCTCGTGGTCACGTCCTTGCTCCTGGAGAAGAGGATTGCGATCGATAGACTTGGCAATGGGGTGAACTCCACACTGGGTTCTTGACCTGTGGGTTATAAGCGATAACGATGGGAAGGCCAAATTGGAAACCTGTGAAATTGCTCCCTACCTCCAGGCGAGACAGTAAAACAGAAACCTTACACATTCTAGAGGGATGACAGAGAATAGTGCCATTAAAAACATAAAATATGTAGATCCTAACATGGCTGTGCTAGATTCACCCAGTCAGCACTTGAATGTGTCCTGGGGAGTGACAATGATCTACGACAGGAGTAACCGAGTAGGAAGCCAAATGCAGCTGCTGTTCTGGATTCGGTATTGCTGAGAGAGTAGATTAGCAAGAGCTCAGGTACAGGGGATGTACGATTTGGTGAATGTGTTCTCTTCTATTCGGATTAGAAAGACTATGAGAATCAGTCTGCAATCGTGTGGGATGGATTAAAATATATATTTACATTTTAGCCTCAGGTTCTTCTGTCATGATATAGTCCAAGGAGATCCGGGCTGCCTGGACATCGCACGGAACACGGTGCTGGTCGGTCACATCGGTGGCCTCATGCTGGTCAGGTGGGAGGAGGAAGAGGGTCTCTGCTTTGAGCCCTGCCCTCCATAGCAGCAGATCCCAGGCTCTTGGAGAAACAGGGCCTTCATGGGCAGAGCATAGACCAGGGGCAGCAAGTGACCACAAGTCTGAAACTCCCCACTTTGGGGTAGAGTCTGCTGGATTCACCATGTCATGAAGCCACATAGGTCCAGCAGCAGTGTTTCAAATGTTTCAAACGTTGGAAAAGAGAGTGTGAGGAAGCTACAAGCTGGTAGCCCGGACCCCCTGGTCACCAGAATGGTGACACCAGTGGCCTCTCTCCCAGCTCATACCTATGGCCATGTGGAAGGCTCTGTCTGATCAGATCAATGAGGAAGACCCTGAGCTCGGTTTATAGATGGGGTCAGCCTGCCACGAGAACACACTGGAAACGAACGGCTATTGCACTCCGCCCACAGTCAGGAGTGTCTAGAAAGACCACGAAGGAGGAAAGCTGCCCACAGGGCAGTGCTTCAAGCACCTGGTCACCCACTCTGTGTGGAAGGAGGGGTGGGCAACACGCCTGGCCCGGCTGTCTTGGTGAGGGAGCTGGAAGGAAAGACTACAAGATCAGGGGAGAGGAATTTGGGGGTAGAGGCGTGTGTGTGCATTTGTGAGTGGACACAAAGATGCTTTTTACCACTTGTTAATACAAGAAAACATTCACCAAAGAATAGCCCTAAACTACCAAGCTGACAGAATGTCTCGGCCAGGGACATTAGCCAGGCTGCACGACCAGGTACCCAGGACCGGCATGATGGGCATCTAAATGGAGGGGCCATCGTGGCAGAGAGGGGTCCAAGCACACGGACTTCCACCGAAGAAAGATCCGGCTCGGAGTGTCCAAACGCTCAACCGCTGAGACCGGCCCTGAGCCGTTGTTCCTCAAGGACACCAGCTGGGGCGCTGGTGGCAAGTCAGCTACCCTGGACTCCGTCTCTCCTGAGGAGCTGGGTGGATACATGTTCCAGAAGAGAGGGACCCTGTCCGCGGAGCCTCAGCCTGCGGGGCTGCGGAACGCCTGACCCACAGGCACGCAGCCACGGCCTCTCACAAACTCGGCGCCCGACGGCTCCGTGTCACAGCGCAGGAACGTGGCAGTGGGTTCATGACCGTGGGGCCTGCGAGTCATACCTGTGCACCAGAGCCTCCTGGCCTCACCGAAGGCTGGAACCTCTTTTAAAGGCAGAACTGAGGCACCGGTGAGGAGGCAAAGCTGCGAGGCAGGGGCCCCCTGCAGAACGCTGTGCTGCCGTAAGTGGAGCCACCAATATGGTGCTCTGTCCCCAGCAGAAAGCCACATGGGCCCAGGACTCGAAGACTCCCGCCTTCCATCACTCCCACTGGCCCACGGGGAGTTCTGGGCTTCCCGTTTCTGCAACTCCGAGCTCTATGGGGTTGAGGGTCTGGTCCCTGAAGGGTCGCATTGGACCTAAGTCACCGCTGACAACATGGGACTGTAGACTCCCATGTCCAGGGACCAACAGATGAGAAGGGGAGTTGCTGATTACTGGGGCAACTGCTCTGATCACCAGGAGGTAGGATGGCCCTCAAGGTTTTGGGGACTGGGAAGGACACCCGTGAAGCCCAGGTGGTTCCCAGGGTGCCTGAGGCGCCCCTCCCCCGCCACCTGCAGAATGTGGTCTCAGGTTCGACGTCAGCCTCTCCTCCAGGATGAAGGTTCGAGTCACACTCCGGGAAGCCGCGGAGACCTGCTTAGGTGGTCCCCACGCTGACCCTGCTGACTGAGGCTGACGCACCGCCTGCGGGGCGCGGCCTGGGACGCAGAAGTGATCGACAGGCCCCTCTCCCTCCCTGGGCCCACCGAGCACTGATGGGGGGGCCTGTACCAGGGGTGCGCCCCCCGCACGACTCAGCCAGGGGTGTGAATGCCCGGGCGTGCGTGAGGGGCCACCGCCTGTCTGAGCCTATCCTGCGTCCTGCCCGGGCAGCCTCTCCTCCCTGCGCCCGCCCTGGCTCCCCCAGCCTTCACGGGTGTTTCCCCAGGACGTCCCTCGACAGTCAGGACATCTGCCTCTTGAAGGACATGAACTCTCCTCTCTTTTCTTCTAATGGTAACATTTTTTATTGAGCCCATGATTTTCTTTATTCGGTGTTTGTGAAGGAAGTCTTTAAGTGGCTCATTGCTTAGGGTCACACAGGACCTGGGAGGGACCCTGCGGAGACTGACGTAGGGCCCTGTCGGAGTTTCTTCACAGCCGGATGAAAGGAGGAGGATTTACTCCGGATCCGTGAGGGGCCACAGCAGAAGCTGCAGAGGGTTCTGGAAGGGAGCAGGAACTGCGTGCAGCCAGGCGGCGAGTCCAGGAACAGTCCTGGGTCACCCTCACGCTTGATGTGACAGACAGAAAGCCTGGGTGGCATCTCGGTCCCTAGCTCCTCCTTGGCCCCGGGTCCTGGGCCTGGGCCGTCTCAGGAGGAGAGGCTCAGCTGGTCCTGACGGGCTTGCCGTGAGGCTCCCGGCAGCAGCCCAGCCTCTCCCTTGGCTTCCAGCCTGAACACATTTTTGAGGGGGGTGGGGAATTTCTAGCCCAGATATGTTATAGGGTTCCTGACTGGGAGCCTCAGAGGGTGCTTTTCAAATTACTCTTTTGCTTGAAATTCTTCCCCCAAACCTCGCTGTCAGCTCTACAGTACTGTAGAGTTACACGGCCCGCAACTCCGTCTACACCGCCCCCGAATGTCTGGGAGGTGCCGGGAGGGGGTGTCCTTCAGCAAACGGTGGTGAGACCCCTCGACAGTCTGTGCTCGTGTCCGATCAGACAGGCCTAGAGAGGGGCGTGGAACAAGGACTGCACCAGGGTTCTTAACACATGGAGTTTTTATAATTGATTTACTGTTTTGTTTCCTTTGGGTAGGACTAAGATAATGTAAGCTTTTTTTAAAAAAAAGATTTCATTTATGTATTTGACGGAGAGAGCGAGCACAAGCAAGGGAGTGGGGGGCAGAGGGAGAGGGAGAAGCAGGCTCCCTGATGAGCAGGGAACCCTGGGATCACGACCCGAGCCGAAGGGGCAGATGCCCAACCGACTGAGCCACTCAGGTGCGGTGCCCCAGGTAATGTAAGAACTCAATTGTTTTGCCAAGAAGCCAAAGCAACAGATTCTCTCTCCCTGTGAAGTCTTGCAGGAGGGGTGCAAATTTCCACGTGCACCTCTGTTAGCACTCGCGGCCCGCACGGCACCCGCCACCTGTCCACAGCCGTGCCTGCAGCCTCGGGAGACCAGGACCTGCTCCAGCCCTCGAGGGCCGAGGCCTGGTCTTTTCCACGCTCCGCTGCCACCACATGGTGCTCTGCGCATAGTAGGTGTTGAATAAACCCTTGGCAAACCAATGAGTAAAAGGGGGAATTTCACTAAGAGGCTCATATGTGTTAGCAAAGTTTCTGTGTTGTCAAGACTACACATTTGAGTTTCAAAACTGGGCAGAGATTTGGAATTCCTTATTTTGAACAAAAATAGAACAAGTCAGCAAAAACCAGCCTTGGTGAGGCAGCTAGTTCTCGGAAGCCGGCGGGGCGGTGGGGGGGGGGGGGCTTCCACACCCTCCGTGCAGCAGCTGGCTGCCAGCGGAGATCAGCCAAGTGGTGCGAAGGGTGGCCTGTGGCAGAGGAGTGAGGGCTCCTCCTTCTGCCTTTGCCGCTAATTTGTTGTGCGGCTTTCCATTTGCTCCTTGGCTGCTTCATTTTACAATGAAACACTGGGAATAAAGGAACAATATTTTTCTAGCAACTAAATTCTGTGATTTCTCGAGACAAGGAATCCCAGGCTTCAAGGCACGGAGAGCCTGTTCTGCCATCCAAAGCTCTGGTCGTTAGAAGGGGAAGAAGGCGATGCTGTGAATTTTGTTTTGTCGTTCTTATGTTTAAATCGTGAGCAGGGTTGGGGATGCCGGAGCGGAGATGTTCCCCACTACGTAGGTCTAGAGGAAGCCACGGCCCTTTCTCCTTGGTGCCCTGCCGACGGGCGTTAGCAGTGGGCTCTGTGGCGGGAACAGAGCGAGGTGGGCAGCAGGGGGTTAAGCGAGAGTCAGTTTGAGGTTCTGGAGGCCGACTCTAGCTGACGTTCCGCCGTAGGTGTCTGCTGGAAAAATGGAGCTGGGAGCCAGGTGACGCAGCTGTGTGTGTTTGTTTTTGATGTTACCAGAGAAACAAGAGGGAAAAATTAAAAAATGAACTTTCCACAAAAATCCAAACTGCCTTCAGAAACGACTGTGTGCAGGGAGCAAGGAGGAAGAGTCCCAATAATGGTGTGCTCTGTGCCGGCCGGCGGCCCACACCACCCACGCCCGGGCGCACACACACTCACTCACGGGAAGTGGAAGAGAAAATTGGTTTTTCCAGGCGGGGATCGGCTGCCCCTCGGTGTCTGTGCCAGCCGCAGGAGGCCTGCCTCAGCCAGGCCCAGGGGAAACACTGCCCTGACTGTCAGGGGTTGGGTGAGTGGGCCGCAGAGAGACGCTGGGCATTATTAGGTGGTTATAAATAGGAAGGGAGGGATTGGTATTAGCTATTGAACACTGAGAATCAGGAGACAGAAAGGAGGAGGCTGTGAACTTAAAGAAAAGGCAGCGAGCCAAACGCAACAGGCCAGGGGGGTCTCAATCCCTCCCACAGGCCCCGATGGGCCCTGTTGCAATTTTGGGCCTTTGCAGAGTAGTGGGGAGGCCAGGCTCAGCCAACGCTGTCTCCGAGGCCAGAACAGGGTGGGACCCACGTCCTCACCAGGACCCGGAGTAAAGGGCACCACGAAAGCAGAGTGCCAGGCAAGCGTGCCTGCGGGCAGGTCTCAGCCCGGCTGCTAGCCGGTCACCCTGGGCAGCCCCTGGGCTCCTGACTGGCTGTCGAGTGGCTGGTGGCCCCTGTGGGCCTCAGCACTTCGCACACTTCTGCACCAACACCGTCCCTGATGCCCTGCACGGGGGTGCTCCTCAGAAGGACTCAGACACCCCCGGGTTTCACCCCAGGACTGTGGAGACAGACTGCCGAGGCCCACCTCCCTCTCTCAGTCCCTCCCTCCTTTCCTCCTTCACCCTTGCAGATAAAATTTGTAATTTTAAAGATTTTAAAGTGCTCCGTGCATTGCGTCAAGTACCTTCACAATGTCGCCTCACCACCCCCTGCGTCTGGTTCCGGAGCACTTTCATCGCCCCAAAGAGAAACCCGGTACCCATTAGGCTGCAGCTCCCTTCCCACTGCCCCCATCCGCTCTCCATCGCTGTGGACTTGCAGATTCTGGGCCATATACAGGGGATCATACAACACGCGCCTTTTCTATCCGGGTCCTCGCAGCGTGGCGCTTCGGAGTCTACTGATGTTGTAGCGTGTATCAGTGTGTATCAGTGTGTCATCCCTTAACGACCATGGGTGCCCGCGTTTTCCTTACACACGTGACCTCCGCTGGGCTCTTGGGCTGTTCCTCCTCTCCGGCTGCTGTGACCAATGCTGCTAGGGCCCCGCTTTCCTCGGGAACCCCGTGAGAGGAGTGTCTCTACCCCATCCCCGTGGGAGGGAAGCAGAGATGTGGGGCTCTTGTTCCCGCTACGGATCCTGGACAAGCTCCTGGCGGGACTCTCGGCACCCACGGCAGGGGCCACGGCCAGCAACGAGGACATCGCAGTCCCAGACCCGTAGAACTTGAAGGGGGCGGTGCCCGGCTCAGGCCACGTGACTTCCGAGGTGGAGCTTTGTCCTCCAACCCTGCAGTCCCTGTGCGGGCCCGGGAACCTCGCCTGCTCAGCACCCACATGCCTTCTGGCGAGGGACGGGCTGCCACTGCTGCTGGCACAGTTGACCAGGACGCACACTGGGCTTCCACATGCTAGCTGCAGGGATGAGGCTCCTGTCCCCCCGGTGGGAGGCCTTGTTTCCTTGGCCTCGTATGGAGCATATTTGGGATGGGAGGTCCTGGGGCATTGCGGGGACCCGTGGGTCCCAAGCTGGGTGACAGGCGTGGAGCAGGTGCCTCTGCCCCAGAGTCTCAGGCCAGACGCCGGCCCACTCTCTGCTCCTGGAGCCCTCGGTAGAGGTGGGTTGCCCGTGCGGGGCTCATTACGACTCATAATTGAAAAAACTAAAGGGCATTAAAGCTACAGGAATTGAGGAAAGGAAAAGGCAGCGTCTACCGGGGCCAGGAGGAGGACCTGTGTCCAATGGGTGCTGTGCAGACCGGCCGGAAAACAGGACCTGTGGGTGTTGCTCGTGGCTTCTAAGGGGTCTGAGGGTTTATCCTTGAAGAGTTAGACCCTCTAAACCAGGGGTTCGGCATGATTCCGAGTGCCTGGTCGTTCCTCTGTGCTGTTCTTGCAGCTGAATTAGTGATGCTTTCATCAACCAATGAGTGGTTCTTACTCCTGAACTGTTGGCTCCACTTGGTTCTTTTTTCTCCAAATTTTCATTTTCCTTTTTTGTAGATGCCGCTTGAAGGTGGTGGGGAAAGAGGGGACTGAGGGACAAGACGGAATGTTACTTTAGCTTTCATCATTAGAACTTGCCACACTCTGACTACTTAAAGGGGGGACGTCTTGTCTAGAGGACCGCGTCTGTCCACCAAATAGGCTACACTTGCATTTCCCAGTTGCCCAGGAGCTGAGTTGTCACATTTCCCCCCCCACTGCCCCGAACTTCAAACCCAGTTCTCAGACAGTGTGCCTTTCTGGAAAGCCAGAGCCAGAGTCCACTTTATATTTAAGGAGGTGATCACGATGGCTGGGAGTTAGAGCACTTCCTGCCCGGGTTGGGAAAACATGTGAGGATGTCTGCAACAGCCAACACGAGGGTCATGCAGAGGGCCTACGGCGGTACGGGAAGGGAGAAGGGGTGGGGGCGAACGGCCCCACGGAGGCAGGGTCTGTGTCGACAGCTAGGTGATGGTTTGAGGAAGGGGGAGAGACAGAAGAGCATGCCTCCGAGGCTGAGACTGGGATTACTGTAAAACCAGGACAGAACCAGGAGGGTCAGGAAGGAGGGAGAGCATTGACACAAAGGGCAGACTGTGGGGCGATGGCCCCTTCCCAAGAGCAGCCCGAATCTGAGAGCTGGTGACATCCAGGGCTGGACTTTTCCCATCAGCACATGCTCTCCACTCCCCAGGGATGGTACACAAGCCCCGCCCCCTGGGTTCCCTTAGGTTCTTCCTGATGTTTGAAATGCCTCTCCTACAGTCTCCATCTATCCAAATTCAACCACCTTTCAAGACCTAAAACGATTTCTGAATCTTTTCCTGATCCCACCCAGATTTATGTGGCTCCCCTTCTGAGATAAGGCGCAGGATTTGGCAAGGGTGGATTCATAAAAGCTCAATAAATGTTTATTTTAAGTTGAATTGAGTAACATTGATTTCCTGAAGTGTTCCCACTGGGACGGGCTGTCCCATCTGTCTTGGTCAGAAGCAGAGACTTCCCACTGGAAATTCCCAAGGACCCAGGCAGCCTGGGGTGGGTGTGTGTGTGCTGTACCCCATCCAGAGTGACTCACTGTGGTCACCCTGTGACCCATTTTCCACTGTGAGCTTTGCTGAGTGGATTCTCATGATGCTTCTTTTTTTCCACGGTCACCTCATCCCTGAAAGAGCGGCTAAAAGAAGGGTGAGCTGGAAACAGGGAGCTTCGCCAAGTGGCTTCTGAGGGTGGAAAAAAGGAATTGGAAGGGGAAAGGCAGGTCCCTCGAAGCTGTGGCATTCCCTGGCTGGCTCTTCCCCTCCCAAAATAAAACAGTTTCCTCTGTCTTCTCTCATAGAACAGCAGGTCCTGTGACGAATGGAAACAGGAGTCCGGGTGGGTAACTTGCCCCAGGCTACGAGACAGTGGGCAGTGAGTCCGGGATTAGAACCGGGTTCTCTTCCTTCTCAGCCATGTGCTGGCACGTCAGGGACAGGGAGCTGCTCCTTCTCCCACAGTGTCATGTCACAACGTGTTCTTGAGTGTGACCAAGATTTTGACAAATGCTTTTAGCCGTGTGACCCTCCTACCTTCAGAGAGTTCTGCTCTCTCTGGGCCCGTTTGTGCCCTGCTGTGTCACTTCAGTGTCCTTGATGGGCTTGGGGGTCGGGGAAACATGATTTTCAACGGAGCACCAGCAGGCCTTCCCTTTAATTAGAAACACAAGACGTTCTGTTAGTTTTTCCAAATTCAGGAACGAGACCTACAACTGTGCCAAGCAAACACTGTGAACGACAACAACGTCGGGTGTTTCTGGGATGGCCGCCTGGAAGAGAAGGACGGAAGCGAGAGACGAGCGAGGCCACAAGCCCGCCCCCAGACGCACATCAGGCAGACCTGGATGGTCCAGCGCCCTCGCCTGTAGCCTTTGGTCATTTCAAACTTGGCACTAAGGCCAGAAGGTGACTGACGCACCGTTTCTGTGCCATCCTGGGGCACTGCTGAGCCGGCCCACCCAGGGACTACGGGGACTGTGCTCGACATCACCATTGCCTAAGGGCTCAGGTTCCGTGCAGTTCCACGCTGGCTGGTCGGCTGTTTCTGGGAGATTCGGGAGTAATCCGCCCGGCAGGAAGGACAACTGGGCAGGTTAGGATTGACTCCTCTGTGGGACACCCTGTCTCTAACTCAGCACCCTACCTCAGAAAGTCCTTCCCGATGGATGGACTGTCCCCGCTCCTCTGAGGCCCGTCGGAGCTGGTCCTACCATCTCCCTGGCTACTTGTGAATGGGTTGGAGAGAATTTCTGCCTCATCTTCACCCCATACTTGTGTGAGAAGCACGTTTTTAACTTGCTGAAAGCCATACTTCGACAGGGAGAAGGTGAAAACCCGCGGGGGACCTTGGCGGCTATAAATGACAGTGGCCGGCCCACGTGCCCGGGCGCCACAGAAGCTCCCGCACCAGCCTGGGGTAGACGGGAGCCCTCCAAGCTGCCGTCTGGAAGTCTCCTAGGCACACGGACTTACCAGGTGGTGACAACAGGTCTGACTTTAGTGAGGAAAGCCCCAAAAAGGAACACTTTGCTCTTCCCAGGAAGGAATGTTGGTTCTAGGTACAAAAGTAAGTCTCTGAAGGAGATTAATGCTAAAAAACGCACAGTGTGATGCTGTCCTTGTCCTTCCCCTGCCTGCCTCGCCCCCGCTACTGAGCATCTGGCTTAGGGAGAAGACCCAGCTCTTGTGCGGCTGGCCATCTAGGTGATAGAAGGAGAGACCAAGGAAGAATGCCCTTCTTTGACATAAAGGGAGAAAATGTTATTGAGAAAATTGGCTGCATTTTAGCTGGCAGCTTGGAGAAGGACAGAAGACTCCTTGGATCTGAGTCCCCTTCCCGGGTGTTCAGGCTGTGGAGGACGGTTCCTGCCCCATCGACGCCTTCTGCTGCCCTGGACAAGCACTGGGACAGGGAGGAGAGGGCCACATGGAGGGTCAAGTCACAGAGCACGAAGCAGTTCCTGAGGGCTGGGGGCCCTGGGCAGAAGAGACAGGAGCAAGGTTTCAGGGCACGAAGAAGGTGCAGGAGTTTGGGGGCTGGTTTCCAGAGTGTGCTCTGCTTCTCCTGGCCTCCGGATGTCCAGGACCACCCCGGTCACCCAGCGCCCCATCAAGGGTGTGCTCCTGTCTGGGTTCACTCGGGCCGAGGCAGTGACCAGCCTGGGGGGCTCCCCACTCTTCCCTGACTGCCCCTCCCCAGACTGGACAGACTCGCAGTCTCGTGAGGGCGTGAGATATTGGATAAACAGAACAAACCAGGCAACACGGCTAACGGCACCAAGGGAGCCCTGTGGGGGCACCGACTCCCGCCAGGCGTGCGCTCCGTAGGTGCCGGGAGTCTGCGATGCGCGCCAGGCGGGGCCGGTCCAGTGGCAGCGCCCCGAGCCCTGCCCGCCCAGCCCCCCGGCCCCGGCTCCGGAGAGTGGCTCCGCGATGCTCTGTTCCCTCAAGCCCTCCCATCTGTGACCAAACGGGGAAGACCAAATTCTCGCCATAAATGGAAACATTTTGAAGAGGTCCCGGTCAAGCGCCAGATGAGGAGGCGACTAAGCGGCCTCCGGGGGAGAGTTTCCGGCCGAGTGGGGCTCTCTTCCAGAGGCCCGCGGGACCCCCCCAGCGGGCCGCGGCCCAGCGGTTCTCCTTGTCCTCCTGTGAAAGGCAAACTTGGACGATTCTCATTGGTAAAAGGGGGTCTCAAGCGTGGCCACGGCGTTAGTTGAGAGTTAGAGAAAAAGGACTTTCTGTTTCAGGGCCAGGTCCCAGCGATGCGGGGAGACCTCAGAGGGGGCTGTTTCTGCACGGACGCACGCATGCCGTGCGTGCACACGTGCCCAAACCGTTTAACACGGCCAGAGTTGGTCAATTTAATGAAAACCAGGCCAGAGAGATAATTAGTGCTTCTACAAGTGCTAACGAAATCTGTTGCTGTGCTGACTCAGTTTTTTGGTTTCAGTGGCATTTTCTTTCTTTGCTTCCCGTTTCTCCAGATGTTCTGCTGCGAATCTCACGCATCGGAGCAGAGCGTGGGCACAGTCCCTGGGGGACCTGCAGGACTAACGTGTGGAAAAATTACAAACAAACCTAACCTGTGGGCTCGGGCTCCGGCAGGTGTGCTGTCACAGGTAGGTGAGGCCTCCCACGGCCTCCGCAGCCCCCCAGGGGAGCGTGGACCGTGTCTCCTCTGCCTGCCCCGAGGATCAAGGATCACCGAGGGGTCTTGGGACACCGGACCCCTCGAGGGTCACCCGGGAAGGTCAGGAAGGGGCAGAGCAGTTTTGGTGCTCACCCTCCCTTGGTGACCAGGGAACCCCAGCACAGAGAGGGCGCTTGTGTCGGGAAACACCTGTAACGAGCTGCAGACCTGGGACGTCGTTTCCCTGCCTCCTTGTGGGACGCAGTCTGGAGGC
This sequence comes from Mellivora capensis, assembly GCA_004024625.1. Taxonomy (NCBI): domain Eukaryota; kingdom Metazoa; phylum Chordata; class Mammalia; order Carnivora; family Mustelidae; genus Mellivora; species Mellivora capensis. Next base: position 4,654 of record PISX010028425.1, on the reverse strand, counting down.
CGAGCTGTGGCCGCAGACAGCAGGTGGAGGTGATGTCCCGCCCGTCCCCTGAACCACCTCCCTGGGATCCTACACACTCTTTCTCTCCCTGCCTCGGTGCAGGGGGCTCCAGGATGGACCCCCAGGGCACTGGGGGGGGCACAGCCTGTGGGACCCACACACTGAAAACTAGGACTCACAGCTGAGATGAAAGAAGACCAGAGAGCAGGGAAGCAGCCCAGGTCCGTGGACCCGAGGACTCCGTGTGCTCAACCTCGGAGCTTCTCCCGAACTCATCTTCAGATGTCATGTGATCTCAGTGGATCCCGCCAGGCTGTCTGTAGACATTGAAAAGTCGATTCTGATATATGTGGAAATTCAAAGACTCTGAGTGGGAAAACAGTTTCTAAAAGAAGAACAAAATGGGAGGTTTTATACCGCTTGGTTTTAAGACTCAGGATACAGCTGTAATGATTAGGACGGGGGTGTTGATGTAAGGATACAGCTGTGCTATGTTAACATAGGACGCTGCGTACAATAGTGGGCTTACGTAGTTAACTTAATGCAAATTACAGCCACAGTGAGACGCCACTGCATGCCCCCTGGGATGTCTGCAGTCAGACGGTGACAATACCAACGGTCAGCAAGGTCGTGGGGCAATACGTTGACAGGAGACATTTCGAGTGGAACAGCTACTTGGGAAACTGACAATTTTATATAAAGTTGAATCTATGCTTGCCCAATGGCCTGACCATTCCATTCCTGAGTATTTCCTTAAGACATAAAAACACATGTCCACATGGAGATTTGTACAAGGATGTTCACAGGAGCTCTAGAACAGGCAGAAAGTGGGAACCATCCCAGGCCGTCGACCGGAGAGGGTGGCAGGTGCCGTCCACCCCCATGGACAGCTGCGCAGCTGGAAGCTGGCCGAACACCGGCACTGTCCTCCACAACAGCACAGGGAACAGCACGTGCTCCTGAGGAGAAGTCAGACACGGAGGGATCGTGCCAGGTGATGCCATTTGTGTGACCTTCTAGGGCAGGCAAATGTCACCTTTGTAAAAAGTCGCCACACATTGGGGCACCTGCGTGGCTCAGTGGGTTGAGCCTCTGCCTGCGGCTCAGGTCATGATCTCAGGGTCCTGGGATCGAGCCCCACATCGGGCTCTCTGCTCAGCAGGAAGCCTGCTTCTCCCTCTCTCTCTCTGCCTGTCTCTCTGTCTGCTTGTGATCTCTCTCTCTCTCTGTGTCAAATACATTTAAAAAAATATAAAATCTTTATTTAAAAAAAGTCACCACACAGGATGCTTCAAGCATTCTTTCCCTCTATGAACTGTGGCTCAAGAAGATTGATCATAAAAGTTGTAGAAGGGGCACCACTGTTTGCAAAGGGCCAGTGAGCTCTCCCTGTCCCCTGCTGCAGGGACGGCTGCGGAGAAACCAGCCACGGATGGTGGCACCCTGCAGGGATCCCCTGGGAGCGCGTCAGTCACCGTGGTCTTGAGGGTCTTCCCAGACCCCATTTCCCGAAGGATGGTGGGGCCAAGGAGGGGGCGACCATGGAGACCGGAGGAAAGGAGGAGAGAGGCACGGGGCGGGGTTGACAGGAGGACTGGGTGGCATGGCTCTGGGTACAGCTTACATTTGTTGATATTTATGATATAAATTAAAACAGAAATGTAAAAACATTCACTTATTAGCCCATTTCAAATTAATAAAGATAAACTCATTACATGTTAATATACATAATCTACTTTTAATGAAAAAACTGTCTTAAACAAAAGCGACCGGGGTTGTCCGCGCGTCCAGATTTCGGGAAGGGCCGGGCTGGCGCACACACTTGCGAGCTCTCACTGTGCGGACAGGCTGCTTGGGGTAAAATCTTGAAGGGAATCTGGCCTCTTACAGACATGGAGTTGGAGCGAAGGGTATTTGGAGGGTATTTTCAGATAATTGTGGGTATTTTCGATAGGACACCAAGACTTAATAAAATAAAAGATCATTTCTTAAAGTCCTGTTGTAACGTGGGACCCGACGATGGGTTTGGGCTCTGAAACGATCGTGCACTCGGAGCAAGCAAGGGCGAAAAGTGCTGTCGTCACGGTTAGTGTGATTATCGAGGTCATTGGCCCCCAGACCCCTGAAAGATCTCCGCGGCCTGGGACCCCCAGAGCCCACTTGGAGAACTGGGGCACCGTCGCCAGCTGGGCAGAAACCCTGAGCAAACAGGGCCTGTTGAACACCTGCTGGGGCTGGACAGTGGGGTTTCTACGGAGTGCCCCGGGGAGCCCCAGGGCCAGCTTCAGGACGCCCTGCTGGGAGAGCAGGCACCCTAAGGTGGGGAGAGAGGGAAGCTGGGAGTCACCCAGGGACGGCCGGGGGAGCTCGTACTGGAAGGGCTTCCTCCCAGCGTTCCCCCCGGACTGTCCCACACTCGCTGCCTGGGAGGCTGGCACGGTTGTCTCCTGGGGGGCACCTGTGGCCAGAACAGCAAGGAGGAAGGAGGACGGGAAGGACAGGCGTGGGGCAAGCATAGAACATGCCTGGCCTCAGCCTCAGCTGCCCCTGCACGGGCCCTGTTAGAGGCCGGGCCCCACCAGAGAGCTCTAGGGTCCCCTTCACCTGGCCTTCCCGGGGCCCTGGATGGTTCCCTGCCCCGACCTCTGGTCGGATCACCTGTTGTAGGATGCAGACAACCAGCCTCCTCTCTGCCTGACCCAGTCTAGAGTCCCCACGGCGGCCTGGGAGAGCCGCCCTTCTTCCAGCTGGGCCCGGTGTGGATGCTGTCTGCGGGGTCAGGGGCCCCCGAGCCCCCGGCCTTTCAGCCCTCTCTGCCATGTCCCCAGACCCCCACCCCGCAGCGGAAGGCAGGCCCCTGAGCGCAAGGTGCTGGTGAAGAGGAGGGGGGAAGGGAGAGGAAGGGCCAGGGCGAGCCCCAGGGAAGCCCGTCCTGTCCCGGGGCCACTGGCCGTGCAGGGTGCAGGCGCTCCGAGGGAAGCCCGCAGGCCCGCCTGTCTGGCAGGCTAAGGGGTTCCAGATGTGGCTCTCCGTGTGATTCAAGGGGCGGCCGGGCTGCATTAGGCCATCCCCAGGGGCCCTGTGTGCGGCCAGGAAGATAGACCCTGCTGCACGTCCTCCGTCTGTCCAGGCCCAGTGGTGGGCTCCTGCGGGCTCCTCTTGAGGCAGCAAGCCGGATGGGGGGTGCGGTGGGGCGGGGGTGGTTCTCAGGGCCCAGGGAGAGGGCTGTGGTCCAGGTGCCTTGAGACACCTCTGCAGAGCTGGTGGGCTGGGAGGGGGCTGCCAGAGCAAAGCTGGGCAGAGGAGGGAGGGAGGGGCTCCCCTTGCTGGCCTGTTCCGACCACCCGCTGGTGGGACTTCAAGCCCATCTGGGTCCTCGGCCATCACCTTTTTGGTTGTAAGTAACGTAACAGTCTGTGGCACCCACGGAAGACCACGTGTGCCCAGCAGCTCCGACATTTCCTCCTCGGGGACATGTAGTCTCCAATATGCATCTGAATTCAACATTTTTCTGGCTGAGAAAATGTACAGATTTATAAAATCAGAGCTGACCGCCCTGAATAACAGGTCTGCGGGGAGAGAAGCGATGTGGACGGTTGTGCAGAGAGCAGGTTTGATGAAATGTTCTTGGAAGACATCTATACATTTGTCGTTCACTGGGAGAGGGTCCTCTGCAGCCCCAGGCCCAGCCCCCAGAGCCCCCATCCGCAGCTGCAGGGGTGGGAAGAGGAGGACGGGCGTGGACGGCTTGCTCTCTGGGAATCCTCCAAATTCCCCGTGGCGTTTGCCGGCATTTCCTCTGGATTTCGGACTCACAGATGTCTGGTTATGCAAGACTCATTCCCATTTTTGGCAAAGGAAGTTAGTCAAGGAGGAGAGGAGCTCCTTGGGCCGCCGGCCAGCTGGGTGGGGGTGGAGGCCCTGGGCGCCCTGTCTCCCGTCTCCCCGGGACCGCAGGGCGAGGAGGGCCCTGGGCGAGCCTGGCCCTGGAATGTCTCTTTGAAGCAGGGAGCCTTTCCAGATTCCTCCCTCATCGCCTGGCCAGATGCGGGTCATGTACTCTTTCCCGAGCAGACCTGACTGCCCTCCCTGCTCTGGGGCTTTTCTGGAGCTGAGCCTTGCGGGGCAAGGAGGCCGAAGGAACAGCAGGAGTGCGAGCAGGCGGGGGAGTGGCTGGTGGGTGGACAGGCGAGCGTCCGGCTGCCGTGGTGAGGGCTCTCGGAAGCCCCGCTCTGCTGGGTCTCAGGGCCAAGCGGCAAGGTCAGAAGCAAGCCCCCGGGGCTGTAGTCATCCTTACAGGGCAGGGCTTTTGGTGGGGGTTTGTCACTCCATGGGGTCATTCAGAAACGTAGAAGGGGCTTTTTTTTTTTTTTTGAGTTTTTTTTTTAAATTTCTTTTCAGCGTAACAGAATTCATACATAGTTTTACACCACACCCAGTGCTCCATGCATTGCGTGCCCTCCACAATACCCACCACCAGGCTCCCCCAACCTCCCACCCCCGCCCCTTCAAAACCCGCAGGTTGTTTTTCAGAGTCCATAGTCTCTCATGGTTCATCTCCCCCCCAATTTCCCTCAACTCCCTTCTCCTCTCCATCTCCCCATGTCCTCCATGTTATTCCTTATGCTCCGCAAATAAGTGAAACCATATGATA